>JAJJWW010017476.1:0-42615 GCA_023531295.1 Papaver armeniacum
AGTAATTATTGGATCAACCACCATTACCTTTCTTAATTTCAGCTTCAAGTTTTCAGCCCTTCATATCATCCGTGATTTTCTTCGCCGCTCACCAACACTAGCGATTCTTTAAGGTTACAAAACAAATGTAAATTCCTCACTTTTTGAATACAATCTTCTTTTGCGATTAAAAAAAAAAGTTACAAAACAAATGGGAGGCCGTGATCTTGATCAAATCAAACTAGCTTTTCCCTCGTACCAATTATCAAAAAATAAATGGCCATTTTTGTTTCTTCGTTTTCTTTTTGGACATTTTTGGATCAACTAATGAAGATGATACTACGGATGAAGATATTTAATGATATTTTGATGAGGATATGAAGAAGGTAGATTTAAAGGAGGGTTTGTGTAAGAATTGTACAAAAGAGATACATGCATGCATGCAAATCAAGGAGTATCTCTTTTGTACAATTCTTGATTTTATAGACTAGGAATCAAGGAGGTAGATTTAAAGGAGTAATATTCTTGATTTTATAGACTAGGAATAGGAGAGTAGTTGATTGCAGCAAGGAGAGTTTGATGCATGCATGCATTCTGGTAGGTGGACCTATATATCAAGCGATAGGGTGTAGAATACATCCTATTTACTATATAGAGTTTATGCTTTCTTTGCTATTTTTCTTGTAAATTATGTACGTTACGCGTGTTTTTGAGTTATTAGGTATTCTGGAGTCGCACGGAGGAAAAGAAGAAGAAATCATCCAAAATTGAGCTGAAAAGGGTAAAAAGACCATGAGCTAGTGATATTGGAAGCTCGGCTAAGGCTAAGGGATAGCCATTTTTGTGTATAAATAATTTTTAAAAGCACCCAAGAAGTTATTAAGGGCACCTAGTCTTGGGGTAGATCTTATCTAATGGGGTGTCATCATCCTACCCTAATCTATAACCCTAAAATCGATAGATTGTTCTCTCATTATTACACAACTGAAATTGAGAAGAGCAGCTGCTGCTGTTGTGAAACCAGGAGAACAAATCGAGAGAAATTGAGATATGGAAATCTATACGAGTATAAGAGGCGGTGATTCTTTGGAGAAGGCGCACGTAAATTAGGTCATGGAAATCAAGAACACAATAAGAGTGGACGATGGTGTTGAATTCGAATGATGGATGTTGTTCAATCGAAATGTGGGTTTCTTTGTGAATCGAGAAATTAGAGTCATTATTGATTCAGGAGATGAAGAAGAACAATGGGTTTTGAGTATAATTACAAAATGAGCTATGGAAATTACAAGGAAGATATGGCAGAATTGGGTTCTCAAATAGAGATTGAAGGGGATCTGTGGGATGTTGAAATCGAAACAGATGAGAAGAAATCAGAGGCTGTTCTCGATTTGAAATGGGTATGGATTCTGGTGATGGCAGATTGCAGGTGAAGTGATGATTTTCATGGGTTTTGTCCTGTGAATGATGAAACCAAATGAAGCAGAGAAAAAAAAAGTGAGCCTGTTGAAATTGGCAGGATAAGCGATGAACATAGATGATATTTCGAGTCGACTTTTGGTGGAGGAAATAGGGAGATATTACTGTTGTTGATCTGAGAAGAAGATGGGTTTTGGTGTTGTTGGTAGCCGATGTTTGAAGAAATGGAATGGAAGGTGTTAAAGCCGAGTTTCAAATGGGTAAAATGAGTTTCTGGAGGTGGTAGTGTTGCTTCCGTTATAGGGAATTATGGAATGGTGTTCGAATTGTTAGATGAATGTGTAGGATTGTCACATGGAAGAAGGAAACGGCCTGAATTGGCCTGAGAAATGCTAAAGCAGTAGAAACTCGTGGGATATTTGTCCCGACGAGTCAACTGGGACCGATCCATTCATAACTCAGCTTAATAAGACCCAGTCAGTCGAGTTAGATTAGCTGACTAGGGAGCTGACTTAGTTACTGAAACTTGACTCTTGACTTCTCCGACTAACAGAGACCGTTACCTCTAACAAAGACTCCTGAACAGAATATTCCATATCGGAGAAGAAGATTCGATGGCCGTGATGACTATTCTTGCCGGATTCCGGCCAAATTCCGGCCATAATACCAGCTTTCCGGCGACCAAAATTACAGATTTTTGTGTGGATTCTACTCATGGGTGTGAAGACTTGGACTTGGAATTGGATGGAGAATTTGGCTCAAATTTGGAAAGAGAAGATGGAAGATGAGAAAGACTTGAATTTGGAAATTGAATTATTATGGAATGAGGATTCTATTCCTTGGAAGATTTGGAGAATATTGAAGCCTATAAATAGAGAAGTTTTCTACATCTCTCTACACATCTCTCTACACACACAACACTTGTGTTTTTGCTTTCAATTCTTCTTCTTAATTATTTGTGTGAACTTGAAAATTCTCCTTTTAATTATTTGTGTGAATTTCAAAAACATGAGTAGCTAATTTTCTTATTGATTGAGGATGAATTCCTAGTTCTTAATATATGATTTGAGTTTTGTTTCAATTATATCTTGAAGTTTTTCACATGATTATCGTTTGTTTTTACTAATAGGAATGTTTATTCATTCATGATTGATTGATAGATTGTTTAGAGTGCACGCTAAATTGATTTGTTCATTCAACCTAATTCTAGTATAAGTTAGGGAATAAGTAATCGTTCTCGACACTTTACACAAGTAGAAAACACGAGACCTTGCGGAGGGATTCCGTGGAGCGATTGTGTGTAAAAACAACGCTAGAAAGTGGACCAAGTAAACCGAGTTTAACTACTAGTACTAAACCTAAATTCATAGATCTTAATGCATTCGGGGAATTACATCTTGTAAACGAACCTCAAGGTGGTTCTTTTGAATAGAATCTGATAACTAAGCGGACTTGTTACTCAGTGAAATAAGGGATTTTGGGGCTAGCTAAGCGAACCTGCTATCCTACGGTTGGTGATAATCTGTGACTAATAACAAGTGGATGAAAAATATAATTTGAGTCATTGTTTTGCAACGAAGAATGATTCCTTGATCTTGTCTCTCTTATTGATTTCAACTTTATCTTTTAATTGCTTTGTTTATTTTCTTTTGCTTTATACATCCCCCCTTTTGTGAAAATTTTTACAACTAGAATCTCTTGCTCCTCGTGGGAACGAACTTGACTTCCATTATATTATTTTTAATTGAGTGGAAATAAGATATTAATTTGATTGCACCTACGACACGCATCATCAACCATCAACAATCTTCATTAGCAGATGAAATAATGACGGGCATCTACCAAAAATTTGTAAGTTTATTGAATTTGGGAGGCACATAAAAGAAAATACAACAAAGAGTATTTGGTCATTAGTATCCAAACTCGAACAAGATAAAAATAACTGATTCTGTGACACCAACCTAACCATTGATGTGCGCAATGTGATGCATATACTTTGATCATATTCACTTTTGGCTCCGTCGATGGAGCGTATGAATTCCATTACCCTAAAACTTGAGCCATCCAAAATGGCATCAAAGAATTCAACGTCTTACTGAATGACCATCCAGAAATTCTTATACTGTTTTACATACACTGTTTTATTATTGTTTCTTTTAGCGAGCTAGCAATATTGTGGATGGTAAGAGTGAGGTCCTATACTCCTATTAGGCCAACTATAGTTCAAAACTAGTGCGTCAGCATCCCCGGAAAGCAATGCTAACTAGACATTGAAAAATAATGCTTGTGACCTTTTTAAAACGACTTTTGGAAGCCAACAAGTTAACTTTCTGCTTCTGACTTCTACTTCTGGAGAAACAAATATATTTTTGCTTCTGGTATCCAAACACGATGTAGTTAAGAACCATTTCGGAATCACTCTTATAAGTTAAAAAGTCGGAGATCAGAAAAATGCTTTGCTTCTTGCTTCTTAAAACTAATTCTATTTCAATAAATAGGTTGTCTGTAGTTGTAGGAAATCCTACAACCACACCCTTGGTAAAATCTATGAAGTAATCTTAGAAACCATATTGAAATGCTCAAGAACTCTTATTAAAATCTTAGAACAAATACAAATATATGAAGAAACTCTAACTTGGGAAGCAAATAACTTTCTATCTCCTAAGTTTCTTCTTTCCACTCACTCAAAGATCCCCCCCTCTACAAGGTCGCTCGGCTCCTTATATAGGAGTTTACATAGTGGAGTACATCTAATAAAGGCCATAATTTCGGATCTGACGTGCGTCAATGTCGCGTGGACTTTATCATTGATGCACAGTTTCTTTACTATCGCATAGCTCTTCACACTTTACTCATGACTTTGGTGACGTCATCTGGTGCGTCATTCTAGATAAGTTATACGCGGTCGTCTTCGCTCGGTCCTGATGATCATTATTTTGCATATCTGATAGGTGTGCGGTATTTTGTATCCACATTTTGCCTCTTCTCATACCGTTCTTTTAATAAAGAGAGCGGTATGAGAAACCCTAATTTATTCTGCCGCACCCGTTCATCTTTTCATATTCCTATCTACTGACATACTTCCATGATTTCGGCATGATAGTCTACGCGTGTCTTTTCAACCACTTGCTATTTGACACGTCTCTAATAACCGCCTCTTCTTATCCGTCCGCTTTTAATCAACGCATTGATGGAGAAAATCTCTCGGGAATCGGGAGTAAATCTCTTATTTACTGTAATACGTCTTCTTCTTTCTTCTTTTTACCCTGTTTTCTTTTTTTGCAATCTTTATCCTGCTGCTGCTATTCCTCTGGTTCTAACCAAGTTTTAAATCAATCATCATTTTCTACATGGACCTCTCTTTCAATCATCTCTTCTTACCTTGTCTTCTTCATTCTTACATTCTGTTCCTCACCATCAACATCTTGATCTTCCTGATCTTTATTAATTTGATCATATTGAGTAATTTTCCATTATCTCATATTCCCATACTGAAGATGCCTTTTAAAGCTGGTTGGAAGAATGATAGGCTTGGTCAGAGAGGCTTCTCACTATCCATTCCTCCTAGATCCGAACCTTCGTCTACGCTTGGACCTGAATGGTTTTCGCTTGATGAGTTGAATGATCAAAAGATCATTATTTCAATCGGTCAACTTCTCGTCGGTCTCCTTGTTCCCCTCTATAATCCTCAAACTCCCTTGTTCTATGAGATTCTATCCGATGCGAGGTTTTCGCGCGGCATATTCCAATTAAGCGGTGACTATATTAAGATAGTTATGGAATACGCTCGTCGTGCGGCAGGGTTAGAATCTATTTATCCCATAGAAGTAAGAAAACCAGAATATGCCCATAGGGAGATCAATCCTGCGGATTACACAGTTGAGAATTTCTTCAAAAATTATGATGTTTCCATTATGAAGAATGAATCATATACATGGGGTATTCGCTTGACAAGAAAGGATGGTGTCGCGGAGAATGAAAGAATCATGCGAGATTTCGACTTTCATGACCCTACTAATAACTCCGCTCGTAAGTCAAAAGATACTCGTTGGGTGGAGTATCCTATTATCTTGACTGGTCCCTATATAACTGGCAGAAGCGAAGAATTTTTAACTCTTCCCCTTCCTGCGGATTTTCCCGCTTACAATCCTTGGGAGTTTAAATGGCCTGAGGAACTTGATGTGGTATGCGACTTTTAACTTCGCTTTTCCGTCTTCTTTCTTTTTATCGTTTTATCCTGCCTTTATTATTTCTTTTGATTCCAGGCTGCGAAACTGGAGAAGAAGGCTAAAAAAGCGTCTCAAGCGTCACGTTCGCATGATAATGAAGTAAGAAATACTCTTTGTTTAATTTTAACAATATTGTTGCCTCTGTTTCTTATCTCTCATTATTCGCGTATGTGGTAGCTGGAGCGCTAAGGGTAAAGGTAAAATTACCTCTAAGAAAACTACTTCTAAATCTTCTTCCAAGAATCCTCCAAAGAAACGGAAGGCACATTCTCCTTCTTCTTCAAATTCCCATTCCAGTGATGATGAGATGCCTTCTCCCGATGATTCCTCGATTTCATCTTCTATGGGGCAGTTATCTAGTATCTTCTCCGAATCCATGTCAGCTATTGGAAATGACGTATTAACTAGTGCTTGTGAGACGATTGTGAAGATATGTGATGCCCCTTCTTTAGATCATGAATCCCTTCGCGGAGTTGCCTCAGCACTGAATCCAAGTTTTCAGTTTGCACTTGGTTCTTTGGTAATTTCTACATTTTCACACCTTCTTTGATGGTACCTTTACGCTTTATATTCTGATATTCATCTTACGTCTTCGCAGATGGCCCGCATGTCATATGATGTTTCTTCATATTTTCAACAAAGACTTCGCTCCCTTGAAGCGGAAAATTTCAAACTCAAGTCTGAAGTTTCTACTTTTAAGAATGATATTCCCATCTTCGCAGGAGGAATGATCAGTTAGTTGGTGCGTAATTCTTTTATTTCTTCCGACCTTTTATTTGTTCATCTTCTTCGCTCCCTTTTAATTGCATATTCTTGTAGAGATTTACAACTTAACTGACGAGGCAACTTCTCTATTTCGTTCCCTTCATCATCCTATTAATGATGAATCTCTTCTTGAGCATCTCAACGCTTCCCTGAATAACATTTCTGAGGACAAATTAAGTACCTTTTCCTTGGAGGAGCTCAAGGCAAAGTACCAACTTCTGAATTGTGATCATAGGAGTGCATTGTCTACCAGTAATAGCCTTAGACACCTCTTTAGTGAGTCTAAAGAAAGGATTAAAATTTTAGAAGCGAGAATTAACACCCTTATTACTGAAAAGGATCAAGTTACTCTTAGAGGTGAGAAAGCTTTGAAGGAATTTCAAGAAACTATCCTCCAAGTTCAAGTGGAGCGAGATCTAGTTATAAGCGAAATGAAAGCACTTGTTGAGCGAGAGAATTTGATCTGTTCCCGACTTTTTATAGAAAGTGATGCTGAATTTAAGTGGGCTGCTAGGGTCATTGATAACACTAGAAGTAATTTAGCTATAACTGTTAGTCTCGAGTCTGGTCATGTCGCATTGGTTAAAGATATTATTTCTAAAAAAGAGAGTTGTTTATTTTTCTTATCCATTTATTACTCCCCGGTTAATATTCTTATGCGTCTTTAACCTTTTTATCTTCTTTCACAGATGATGAGAAGAAGTATCTTGAGAAAATCGAGAACCTAGACGCGAGATATTCCGCTCGTGACTCTAAATACCGCAGGCTCAAGATAAAGCTGACTGTCACTGTCTCCAATTTGAGCAAAGATGTTGTTCGCGTCTGTGATGCAGCTGTTAAGAAAGTCTGCACTGATAATAACATCCCTCTGACAAATTATAACTTCTCCTAATGAAGAAGGTTTTGATATATCTGACAGTGAAGGAGAATATGAGAAGTATGAGGAGACTGATGAGGAGGGTGGCGGTTATGAAACTGAGGAAGTTAATGAAGATGACATGGGCGGAAAATAGCCGCTCTTTCTAGAAACCTTTTCTCTCTTTTCACACTTGTAAATTACTTGTCAGTTTTTTGTATGGTGAACGCTTACTACTCTTTGAGACCTTTTCTTTGAAGTGAATTCCTGAACTTTTAGGCTTCTCTAATGTAAATTCTTCTTTTGTTACACCTGCACTTATTAAGAAATGAGAAGCGAAGCACTGTTCTTTTCAACAGTTTGAGTTAATTTGGCTGCAATAACATATATGATAATATTCATTGATGATAATATATAACATGTGTGTGAATCTATCATATGGGGGCGAATAACACTCTTCTATATGCTTGCATTCCCATGCTTTCCTCTGTTATTCGTCACAAGATGATTAAGTTGTGCAGATGTTATGTAGTATGATGCATGTGTGTTCATTTTATGCATTGACATATTTCTTTCGTAACTAAATTATTTATTATCTTAACCGAATTACCTTTTCCTTATTTTTACCTCATTTGTCTTGGTTTACTGCCTCGACCACGTTCTGTGTTATTGTTTTTCGCGTCCATGCATTCTCACTGTGAGAAATTTTCTTTGTATTTTCATTATGATATTTAATCCATGCGTTTGATTGATCTTTCCTGCAAAAAAATATTTGTTTCGGTTCTACTTTTCTCATGAGGTCTTATTTAGCCTTCCTAAGTAAAGGTCTTATTTCGCCTAAGGTATGATTTCTTTTCTGTGCGACGAAATCGCAGGCGGTCTTTACACTTTCATGTAATAACCCATTGATCTCGCCTTATCGTCTTATTGTATTATTGCCTCTGCAGGTTTTATTAACGCGCAAATACGACGAGTCTTGATACCCCGTGAGTAAAAAGCCTCATGATATTTGCATCTTTTGAAACAATTCAGCTCCCTAATGGAGGGTGCCGTCCTTATATTCCCCCGAATGCCCCTTCAAGGAAGCTTTCCCCTACCGGGTTAGGGTGGGATCTTCCCATCCAGTGATGCAACAATCAGTTGTTTTCGCGACCTCTTATCCCTCCACCGATATGGCTTGTGGTTACGAGACCTTACCCTAAGTGAGGTTTCTTTGGACCGAACGCATCATAGTCAAGACTTGTCAAGAGCGGCCAGGTACGCTCCAGACGTCCCAGGCACTCTTGACTCAACCGTGTACCTCGGCGCCCTGATCGAGTGTCTGTATTCCTTAGGAGAGACCTTGTCACCTTAATCTTTCGATTTAGGCGCCTCTCCTGGATGGGCTTTCATTTCACCTCAAATCTCCATGACTCAGGTTTCAGGGTCGTTGTAGCTTTCCCCCAAGTCATGCTTACTAGGTTTTCCCCAATAATGGCGTGCGTTAGGTCTTATGATTGCCTCTTGCTGTGTGCGAACTAGGGTGCACGCCACAATTGGATGCCTAGCCTCCCTAGTTAGAGTCTTTACTTCTGCTGCCTTCTATTAAGGTCTTATTATAAGGTCTTATTTTTGCCTTTTTTCTGGCTTGATATTTATCATAAAGAAGAAAAAATTTCATTTGTATTCATACTCTTGATTAATACAATTCTGCTATCTTTTTTCTTTACTTATTCTTCTACATGATAATTATTTCTTCAAGGATTTTGTATTTCAGATGGCCTATTTGTCTTTTTTGTCTTCTATGCTTCATTGAGTTCGCGGATGCTTTCCAGTATATTGATTCGCATGAGTTCCACTGCTTCTGGTGTGTGAGGACTGCCGCATGGACCGTATTTTTTCAGATACACTTTGTTTGATAGTTCATCAGATGGTTTTCCTTCCTTCTCATCTACCAATTCATACATTCCATTTCCAACGACCTTCTTAACTCTGTATGGTCCTTCCCATATGCTCTCGATGCTTCCTTTATTATTTTTCCGATAGTGCGGTTTCTACCTCAACACCAATTCTCCTTCCTGGAGTTCGCTCTTGTTACCACACTTGTCGCGTTTGTTTTCTTGTGCGGTTGTTGTCTCTTTTACAAAAGTCTTTATTATTTCACTTTCCTTGCTCACAGCATCTACCATTAATCTTTCGTTTCTATGACTTTCTTATATCTGCTTTTTCCAATTTCTTTGCTTTCCTGTGCGTTCCTCACATTTGTCAACATCAATCTCATGACAAGTTTTACCTTCATTTGGATCTCCTCTTATCACTCCAACACCTTGAGGTAGAGGGAACTTGATGCATTGGTGGAAAGTTGAGGCCACTCCTAGAATACCGTGTAACCGTGGTCTTCCTATCAAAGCATTATAGGGTGATTCTACGCCAACGACGCAGAATACTATTTCTTTTGATATGCTCTTTAAAGGAATTCGCATCGTTATCTCTCCCTTTGGATTGTTGGCTGTTCCGTTGAAGCCGTAAATCTTGTAAGTTGATGGGATGAGTTCCTTATCTCTAACACCCATAGTCTTGTATGTGTGATAAAACAGAATATCAACTGAACTACCAGGATCTATCTGTATTCTATTTATAGCCCATGTGTTTGTGTTCTCCTCTTCATCAACTTTTGATTTTGGATTGATTTCTAACTTGACCACTAATGGGCTTTCGTGCGGTTCTCTACCTCCTGGTACCTCTTCTGCGTTAAAGAAAATAGGTTGTTCCTCCCAATCTTTCAATGGTGATATCTTCGCAAGGTTGAGTATCTCTCTTCCATCATTATCTCTTGCATAAACTCGACTTAGGACATTATTGTGAAAATCTTCTATGCTTCTGAATGAATGTATTATCGAATTACAATATAAATTCTTTGCCTTCGCTCCTATTTCAATAAGATACGTGTTCCTTCCTGTCTCCATACCTTGTGTATGTCCTTCTGGTGGTGGTGGTGGTGGTGGTAGATTCCGTGGTTGCTGCACTAGAAAATGGTTTAACTTTCCCTGATCAATCATTCTTAATATGATTTTCTTCACATTTCTACAGTTGTTAGTTGTGTGACCGTGGAAAAGATGATAGGCACAGAATTCTCTACATCTCCTCCCCGGTGGTGGTTCATTCCCCATATTTAGTGGGGATGGGATTTCTTCCATTAAAATTATCGCTTCCTAGATTTTTTCTATTGCAGTTTTTAGATGCGGCATCTTTATATGTTCCCAGACTATTTTATTACCTCCTTGGCCTTGGTTATAATATTGCTTTTGCCCTCCATATCCTTCTGGCTGGTTATCAAGCCTCTGAATCTTATTATTTCCTCCATGATTATTGAACTGCCTTTCTATTTCAAATTCTTCTTGATCTCTACTACCCATAGCCACTAGTTTTTGCTCTTCTTCCACTATCTTATTTCCTTGATTCCCCTAGGATGTGCTTGCAACTGCATTTGTTGTTCTTGCGAGTAGACTGGTATTTCATGCGTTCGTGATCGCCACCGGGTAGGATTCCATTTCTTTTTGCTTTTCTTCAAGAGCGATGTACTCTTCTTGGTACTCGCGTAATTCTGCCATGGTTATCGTATCTTTTATCCTAAAGATTTGTTTATACAACAAATATGTAGCAAAGAGTGCGTTAATGAAGGATAGTATAAGGTTCCTCTCATCTACTCGTTCGGCCATTTCACTGCACATGCTCCTCCAACGCGTGGTTAACTTTCGCAAGCTCTCATTGGTTCTTCTATGTAAGCTGAACACCTTCTCTATTCCTGGTCTTAACATATTATTGCTGATGTATTGTCCTAGAAAGATGTTTTGTAAATGATGAAATGATCGAATGATACCGACTGGCAAACCTTCGAACCATTGCAAAGCTTCTCCGGTCAGGCTCACTGGGAAATATTTACAAAGTACCGCATCATTTTCTTCCCACTGTAAGAGAGATCGATTATATGCCCTTATATGTTGCACTGCGCATGTGCTTCCATCAAAAATGTTAGTAAACACAGGTAGGTTGCATTTAGGTGGTAAAATTGCACATTGTATTCACCTTGCGAATGGTGTTCTTCCCGCTTCTTTTATTGCTTCATCCAGTTGTCGTCTGCCTCCATCTCTTCGCGTCGTTATCATTTCTCTCATCTTTGTTAATTCTTTGAGGATTTCCTCATTCATAGTTTGATCTGCATCTTGCTGTATGGTTCTTTTCAACCTTGCTTGCCTTACTCTGTTGTCATGCATATTTTGACTCATGGCTTCTTGTATCTCTCTTTCTTGAGCTTCTTCTCTTCTTTGTCTGGGCCCATCTCTTTCATTCCTTGCATGCATCTGTGTGGCATTATTTCTTTCAGCTTCTTCCTCACGGTCACGTTGATCTCTTATCATTTCTCTTCCTTGCAGTATTATTCTTCCTTGTTCTTCATCATCTTCCTCATCCTGGTCATGATGAATGCGATATCGTTCGCCTTGTTGTTCACGTCTATTGCCTTTGTTACCTTCTTGCATGCGGTAATCTTCGCCCTGCTGTACGTAACAATCATCAGCTGGTTGTTATTCTATGCGATGTTCACCGCGTTGATCCTGTAAGTCGTCATTTATCTGAAAGTTTTCAGCAATATTATCCAAAGTTTGCTCTTGTCTGGTATCTCTTCGACTAGATTGGCTACATCTTGACGTACTCCTGCTTGTCCTTGACCTTGATCTTGCGCGTTTGGTGCTTCTTGATCTCTGTTCTTGTAATCTTATATTCTCTTCTCTTAACTTATTATTCTGACGCGTCAAATTCGCACGCTCTTCATCTTCTCTCCTTCTTTCTACAACTAACCTTTGTCGAAGTTCTTCAATTGTCATGTTCTCTTCATTCCCTTCTATTAGTCCTCCATCTCTAGTTCTTTGTTCTTATTCTTCTGTTGAATCTTTATTTGCGGTATGAACACTTACTCTATCATAATCGATTGTATTGTTCTCCACTAGTTCGCGTTCGATCTATGTTTGTGCTTGATTTCTTCTATTGTTCCTTTCTCCCATCCTTGAGGATTCAACAATTTCACTTCTTCTTCTACTACCAGGGATTCTTCTGCTCCTCCTAGCTGCTACTGCTTATTCTGCTGCAGTTGTTTGTCTCACCATCTTGTTTGTCTGTAACAATTTTTTCGCTTTTCAAACATAAAAATACTCTTTTAAGAACCAAAGATTTTACTAATGAAGATTGTTTTTCTGAAACAAAAACTGTTGACTGAATCTTTTAGATCTAAACTTCTTAGTTTTTTCCAAGACTATGAATATCTTCTAACTTGTTTCTTAAAGAAATCCACTAACAGGGTACATCATTCCGAATTGTTTTCTAGCGCCAAAATATAGTTGCAGGAAATCCTACAACCACACCCTTGGTAAAATCTATGAAGTAATCTAATAAAACATATTGAAATGCTCAAGAACTCTTATTAAAATCTTAGAACAAATACAAATATATGAAGAAAACCTAACTTGGGAAGTAAATAACTTTCTCTCTCCTAAGTTTCTTATTTCCAATCACTCAAAGATCCCCCCTCTACAAGGTCGCTCGGCTCCTTATATAGGAGTTTACATAGTGTAGTACAACTAATAAAGCCCATAATTTCGGATCTGACGTGCGTCAATGTCGCGTGGACTTTATCATTGACGCACTGTTTCTTTAGTATCGCACAGATCTTCACACTTTACTCGTGACTTTGGTGACGTCATCTGGTGCGTCATTCTAGATAAGTTATACGCGGTCTTCTTCGCTCGGTCCTGATGATCATTATTTCGCATATATGATAGGTGTGTAGTATTTTGTATCCACATTGCCAAACAAACATGGTAATAAACTATGAAAATAAATTGGTTAATCCACCAAAAAAATTCTCTGAGATCATTTTTATTTTCTTTTCATATTGTTAGCTGTAAAATCCAGTTTCATCCCACACATGACTTTCACGGTCAATTTGATGACCACGTGTCTCTAAGGGTCTAATCCATAGGATAACAGGTTTCTGAGAAGAAAATTTGGAATTTCACTTGAGAATAAAGCGGCCGGAAGAATTAATCTTGATTTTAATAGACCAAATATGCATTAAGTTAGTGGGAAATAAAGTGGTCCTCATGGAGTGAATTAGATGTTGAATATGCACTAACAGTTTCACCCACATTTTAGATGTTGAATTAGACCGAATATGCACTATGTTAGTACGAAATAAAGTATTCATAGTGAAGGCTTTAGCTCTGGTAGCCGAGTTCAAAAGGTATCATCTACACTTACAGAATGGGCTGAAGAAGTTTGGATATATTGTATTGATTCTTACACAAACTAGACACTGAAGAAATAATGCATGTGATCTTCTTTCATTTTCCACTAACATGTGCAATGTAAAAGGTTTTTTCTGCTTCAAATAAATGAAATTCTCTGCTTTTGCAGATCAAAATGTTAAATATATTGACGTTGCATGTAGATGAAGTTTACTCAAATAATAGCGCACAATACATGCCCAACATCTATTAATAAGCTTAATTTTTGAAGGTTACTTACATGATTAAAAGAAAATAACCGAAGAATTAAAATATTAATAATAATTGAACAAGAGAGAAGCAAAGAGACAGAAATATAAAGATGGCAAACTCTTCTCGTATTGGAATGCATTCTCTTTTGTAACGCTGATAAAATGTCGAAATCATCATCTTTTTATGCAATTGAAAATTTTCAAGTAATTTACAAATTACCCGAGATTATCATTTTGTTACCGATTTCGTTCACCTTTTTTTTTTTAATAGAAAAACCTTAGACAAAAGAGCTAAGGACCATACAAAGTGTTAGCATATTGTTCTTACACAAAATAGCTATATTAAGAGTTTCCAAATTTTGAAGTCTATGAATAATTTTTAGACTACTTAACACAAAAGAGATAGGCTTGATTCTTAAGCTATTATCTTCAGCATTGTTTCTTGAAATATCATAATGACTGAGGTTGAACCTTCCTTTGATTGCATGATGATATAGATAGTGAAATCTTAACACAATTTCACTTGTACTTCAATATTCATGTGTTGCTTTTCCTTGGCCCAGCTGAAAGTTAGATCCGCACCTCTTGTTTCTCCCCATACTCCAAAGTGGCATGAGTATCCTCTGCTATCAATGTTGTTTCCCTCAACATCCAGTATAGTTAGTGCAGAGAAATATTTAAAATTCTCAGGATCCTGTATAGTACATATCCTTATAATGAAACCAAAATCTTGTGGAGTGTGGTTTAGATCATAAGGAATTAGTATATTTGCCTCAGTGTCAGACCCATCATTATTGGGGGAAAGATCATTGAGAGCATGAGTTGGTAAATTGTGCACTCTGTTATAATCACATAAATATTTCTGAATACACTAAGAAGTGTGCTTAGCATTTGGTTTTATGTAACTAAAAACCAGATCGCACCTTGCCTTCCAAATATGCCAGCATGTAGTAGCATATAGGATAGTTTTTCCAGATGTAGCTCCAGTATCAAACCAGAAGTTAAACCAATCCATAAAGTTTGTGGTGTTATCAAACTTTCCATGAGTATTTCCAATAGTTTCATTCCAAACTTTAGTTGCAGCAGGGCAATTTAAGAAGAGATGTGTCATGGTTTCCTCCCCACTACTGCAAACTTGACAGATAGGGTCAATATAGTGAAGAATGCTTGCAGTCTTTGCATTGGTGGGTAGAATTTCATGGGCACATTTCCAGATAAATATCTTGATAACTGGAGTAGTGTTCAATCTCCAGATAGCCTCCCAATTTCTGGTGATGGTATCATCTCTGTACAGGTAGTCTATCTTTGCCTTGTATAAAGCTTTGACTGAGAACTTTCCCGTTTCATTTAAGTTCCATTGTATTGTGTCTTCTTCCCCTGGGTGGGTATTGAGGGCCAGGATGGCTTGAGCAATGTTTTGATTGAAAATATGGTGGATGAGTTGATTGTTCCAGCTTCCATCAGGGTGCATGAGGTGTGTCAGCATCTCTATTTGTTGTGGGCAATGACTGGGTTTGAGAAGCTTAGCTATAGAGTTAGGTAACCAGTAGTCCTCCAAAATGTTGATTCTCATTCCATTGTCTATCTTCCAGTCACAGTGTTATTATATCATCTGTATTCCTTCCAGGATTCCTTTCCAGATCCAATAGTCTCCCGTTTTTGCTTTTGTATCCAAATTTAGAACATTTCTTCCCAGAAGATACTTGGCATCCATAAGTTGGTACCAGAGAGAGTCTTTGTCTTGTTCAAGTATCCAGCCAATTTTTGTGATCATGGAACTGTTGAAAAGTTCCATATTCATAAAACCTAAGCCACCCATATCATTTGGGTAGTAGCCTCTTGGATTTTTCAGATTTTTGCCCCAGAAGAAATCTCTTTGCAGCTTGTTTAAATCCTGACAAGTTTTTTTAGGAATTGTGAAGCAGTTCATTTGGTAAATACAAGATGTGGAGGTAACAGTTTTGATTAGAACTTCCATGCCAACAGGGTTTAGAGGCACATTTTTCCAACTGGATAGTCTCAGTTTTAGTTTATCCACCCCTGGTTTGAAAGACTTGATTTTGTTCTGTGAGTAAACATAGGAGAACCTAGATATTTATCATCCAATTGCAGTACTTGAACTCCCATTATGTTGCTGATGATTGGAAAGAGATTAGGATCAGTATTTTTGCTGAAGAACACTCCTGATTTGTTGAAGTTGATAAGTTGTACAGATATTTCACCAAAAATATTGAGGATTTCCATGAGATTTTGAGCTTCTACTTTGTTAGCTTTGTAGAAAACCATGCAATCATCAGCAAAGAGAAGATGATTAATGGAGGGGGCACCTCCACGGATTTTTATTCCAGTAATGATACCCAAACCTCAAAGCATGAATAAGAGTTCTAGAAAGAGCTTCCATGAAAAAAAGAAAGAGGTAAGGGGATAGAGTGTAACGAGCCTCAAGCTCGTCAACGCTATTAGACTGGTCAAGAGACAAAATTAACCGCTAACGACTCGATTAATTAGAGACGAACGTTAATTAATAGAAATTAATCTAACAACGATTTAGATACGAAATTAGTACCATCGAATAGATCACGAATAGTTACGCGAAATAGACTACTCGAACGTGTCATTCGAATACCGGACGATGAATATATCATCGGATAAGTATGAAGGGTCTTAGACCGACCTGGGGCTGCCCATATCCAAAAAGTGGGTGTCGTGGAAAAATCGTTTAGCCTTATCGCCAAGACGCGTCTCAGAGAAATTAATTTCTCTATTTTCTTTCTCTTTCACTTTCCCCTTTCTTCTTCCCTATTCTTCTTCTCTTTCTTTCTGTTGATTTCGATCTCAGAGATTCAGCCTCTTTCGTTCGAGAAATTTCTAGGAAACATTGTTAGCATGATGAACTGAGTGGGGAGGTGATGCTGTTGCTACCGATTGAGTTCTGGAAAAGCAGAATTTTGGTAAGCTGAGTTAGGGTTTGTAGATGTGTTTATTGGTTTGAAGACTTAAAAGATGAAGGAAAGAGCTACGGGTAGATGAATAATCATGGGTTGAGTTAAATTGAAGTTCTGAAGTTATTTCTGTGATGAATCACAGATCCAGGTAAATTAGGGTTTTCTTAATTTGAAGATTTAATTTGGGGTTTCGGTTTTGATTGATTTCTTTATGAAATTGTTATCTTTTGATCGATTATAGAGTGGGTTTGTGGTTAATTCAGGTGTAGATGAGTTATTGAAGTTTAATTTTGATTTCATAGAAAATTAGGGTTTCTGTTCTTCCCTAAATCAACCAGATTTAAGGTTTTAATAAATTTAAGATGAAGTTTAGTTTTCCTGAGTTGGGAGGTGCTGATAAAGAAGATGAATTGAATGGTGTTGTTTGAACTCAGGTTATAGAATTAGAGTTTGAAGAGTTTTTCTGAAGTTGGGTTAAGAACAAAGTAATTCCAGGGGGAATGTTGCTGATGAGATTTGATTAAGTATGGATAATTTTACTTCAAAATTGAAAAGAATGAAGTCTAGTTGTTGATGAAGTCTATTATGAGCAGATAGTGATGAAAATGATTGTAATTGGTGGTGCTGGTGGTATTGTTTAGGAGATGATATTGTTATGAAAGGCATGGCAAGGAAGAAATAATGCTTAGCTTCTGATTAGGGTAGTGTTATTCAGTGCAAGGAAGGGAGCTGAAATGTGTATGAAGTATGTTGGAGTGTGGTTGTGCAGGTGTAGCGTAAATGAAATGAGATAATCACGCTATTGGTGCTGCTTCTGGAGAAATGGTGTGTGGTGTTGATTCTACAGATGATAGTCTTTTGAGAATAATGTAGAATATGAATTGAGAGTGTAAATCAGGTGGATGAAGTAGTCTTACAGGTGGTGATGAATTTATTGAAGTAATTACCAGTAGAGCTGCAGATTGTAATGGTGTTGGTAGACTTTGTATAAGAGAATATGTTAAGAGCTGGAACTGTTAATGGAAGTGATGTTTTAGTTGAACTGATGTGGGATGTTGTATTGAAATTTGGTGGTGGTGGTGGTTTAGTAAAGCACAGGATTGGAGATGGTGTTGATACTTAAATGGCTACTGGTGCAGAACACGGCAGAGTAGTTGATGTATGAACTGAGCAAGAGAATGGTGTTGGTATTACAATTCAAGATGAATCTGAAAATGGAATGATATCCCAAGTAAATTTCTAGTAGTGTTCTAAATGAATGTTAGGTATTTGTGTTAGTGGTGGTGGTCGCCTGGGAATGGAGTTGCAGATGAAGTTAAATGTGCAAGTGTATTCTCAATGAGAAGTGTTTGACTGGCAGGACAGTTAGAAGATGTGGGAGTTATAACTAAAGTTTGGTAGAAGTGAACTGTAAAGAAGTTGAATTTGAACTGATACTGAAGTTTAGTTGAATTGAATATGTTAGTGTTTTATGGGAATTATAATTGTTGTATGGTTTGATATTGGAATGATTAAGAAGAAGATTTTATTGTATGAAGTAGAGTTAGGTTGAGTTTGTAGTCTTGGCTTGTTGTGTATTGCATCATTTTAGTCTTGGCAGGTTAGGTGTTGCGCCAAGATGGTGCTTTAGTGCTCTTTGGCCTGAGCAATGGCTCTGGCCTGTGCAAGGCTTTGGCCTTGAGCTTTTCAGCTTAGTCAGAAGCTGACTGACCTAGCTGACCCTGACTCAGATATCTAACTGAGTCAAATCGTGTCGACTCACCGAGTTTCCTATCTTGACCCGAGTTGACTCAGTGACTTAACTCGTTGACCAATTGACTTGACTTGGACTCTGACCTGGACTTGACCTTGACTGTTGACTTTGGACGTTGACTGTTATTAGACCACTTTGACCAGACGTGGACTGTTAGTGACCGTTAGTTGACCCGGCTGGACTGGGCCTTGGATTATTGGGCTTGTATAGTGGGCTTGGGCTTAGGCCTAAAGTTCCTACTTTGATAATTTTGGACCCTTATGGTCTGAATTAGCTTTTGGTTCCTTCTACAAAGTGATAGATCTTTGTAAGACTTATCTAATAGACTATAGAACCAACCTAATTGAATTACTAAACCTTAAATATGCTAAAGATAGATAATGAAAAGGTATAGAACCATAAATGAGTTTAGAACCATTAGGTAGTTCATTTAACTTATAACTAGAGAATTGTATGAGATTGTGTACTTATGAGCCTTGTATGAGCCTTTTGGCTAATCTTTAGAGTGCTTCTGTGATTAACAGTTAATCTTTATTAACAACGAACGATCTAAAGAATGAACCAGTGGATTATGGATCTCAAGGTATGCGAGGCTTGTTATCAAAAGAGGTGGGAATTGATAACGAACTCTCTTGTATTCATCATTGTTTTATAAATATATTTATATTGCGAAAGGCATGCATATCTTTGTTAGTATATGATATGTGTATGCATGTATTATTTGTGTGTAATACAAACTAGTTTTATTTTACATTTTGGGATGGGTTTGGATCTTTAGAAACAACTAATATCTGTATTTTGGGAGTATTTACTTATTTTTCAAAATGTGATTCTTTCCATTGACTGGAAAGCGGTTACAAACTTTACTTGTTGTTAGCATGTAAGGAAACCTTTTCCTTTTGATTGGTATGGGATGCGTGCCCCCAAATGTTATACCTATTTTATGCAAACCTAGATAGACCTCGTTGGGTTGAATATTATATAGGTCTGGTTTTAATTTGGCCATTATATTTTCCCTATTTCTGTACGGGGGCAACGCATGTCTCATACATGGATGTTTATTATTCTTTTAAATTACTTTCAAAAGTTATTATATTATGTTTTGGTGTTTAGAGAGAATGATGTTGAGAATCTTACGTCGATTGTTGGATTTGACATGCGAGAGGTATAGGGTTCTTCATGTTAAAGTTCTTAAAGTCGGCTATAACGTTAACACCATTAGATCTCTTTAGATACTTGTTATGTAGAGTGCGCGTATAATAAGGTACTGGTAAGGTGCAAATCTTATATGACTACGGGGTCGTCAAACCTCAGGGCGCTTTAATGATCATTGAAGAATCCGCAAGAGTCACGCCTTACTACTACGAAGAGCTGCGTCGCTTAACTATTATTTGTTGTGAATAAATGCCATAAGATTGGTTGGTAGAACTTTATATTTCAGTACAACTTATTATTTTAATATGCTTTATCTGTTTTTCCGTGTTTTATTGGTTTTCAGTAAAACCTGCATTGTTTTCAAATCATTTTAGTGATTACTTGAAAGTTAGTTATTATTTCTACTGGGCACCCCTTTTAGGGATGATGTTCTCACCCATTCCCACTTTCAGTTTCAGAGACAGATTTAAGATGTGCACGTGGAGATAAAGGCTCTGAGGAGTTGGTTTCGTTAGTTGGCTAGCTTCCACTATGTTTATTTGTGTTTATATTCTATTTGTAAACCAACTCACTATTAAATATGAATCACTTGAAAGGAGTTCTTGTATTTATTTCAGAGAGGGTTTAGATTCGGGTTAAACTTTGTTTAGAACTTTTAAATTAATTCTTAAATAGATGTTTTAAATCGTTAGTGCCTCATTTTATGGTTAATCTCGTGGATTAGTCACCTGTTAGCTTAGGGGGCGCTACATAGAGGGCCTCCCTGCCTTAATCCTCTTGAGGGGTTGAAGAAGGAGTCTGGTGAGCCATTTATGAGAACAGCAGAAGTAGTGGTGGTGATACATTGCATAATTTTGTTGCACTATGGTAGGCTTGGTGATGGGGTTTATTTTATGCCTACTTGTAAAACTGCAAGTGCACAGTGCCTTTGGAGGCAGTGGCAAGCACAGGTCGAACCACAGAGAAATGGAGTGTGTGTGAATGATCAAAGGCTTCTTAACTGATTTCAGGGAAGGTGGCACAAACATATGGGTTTGTTTAGTGTCTTTACGACAAGATGGAGGTTGTAACAATGAATTCAAGATGAAACACAATTAATGAGTATAAAGGGTACTAGGATTATCAAATCCACCACTAATTCATGATGGGATTCAACTAGTTTGAGTGTTTTGTTCTGTGTGACAGACAAGGATAATGTGTCAAGTTAATCACTCATCTAAGGAGTTTCACCAAGTGATACTTCAATTATCGGCTAAAGTACTAACCGAGAGCACTAAGTGTCTAATTAAGCACAACTAGTCAAGGGAATTAGCAACTATCTCTAAGGCTTGAGCTGAAGCACAAACAACACAGTTTTAGCCTAACTACAATGGATACAAGGCATTCATTGTGAGAGTAAAGTGTTGTAATACTAGAATTGAAGATATCTTATAATTTAAGCATGCAAAAACAACTCAAACACAGTTGAACCACAGAACTGAGAATCGGGGTTTCATTTTAAATCCTAGCAGATTGAATTAGAACATTACAAACATGATGAAAACAGATTAAAATTGAAATGTAAACTAAACCCTAAAAATTGACTGTCTTTCTAAAAGTGAAGAACAACCAAATATATATCTCAAAAAACACTCAAAGCTTGCAATTAGTGCTCACCCAAACCTCTTTCCTCCTCTAAATCGACCATGCATGGGTTGTTAGTGAAACCCTAGCTCTAACTTATCTCTAACCTAGCTTCTAAGGTATGGAGAAGCTATGATAGAGATAAGTCGAAATAGGGATGGGATGGGGGTCTGCGGATGTTGCGGTTGTTTGTTAGGGAGAGGGAGGAGGTAAGGGAAGAAGATAAAGGAGATGGGTTTTCTACGATTTGTGTCGGAGAATAAAGAGAAAATGAAGAGAGAAATGGGTTGGGTCGAATGGGTATAGGTGTAGGCGGTTTTGGTGTGAGGCAGGTGCAGCGAGAAGTCGATGGAAAGGTTGGAGCGACCGTAGGATCTAGGGGAGATCGATGCGAGGGCCGATGCGGCCGTAGGATGTAGATGGGTGAAATCTGGCTCAAGTGATGCGGGCTTGGATCCGGGTCTTGTATAGCTCAAGCCCATGTCTTGTAAATGGGTTGCTCCTTGTTGGGTTGCAACTGATGCGCGCGCGGGCTTTGGCTTCTGCTCCATAGACGCTTGTCTCCAATTCTTTGCTCTTTTGGATCCTTAATTTCTCCGAGCTTTATTTATTACCTAAAAACACAAAATTAATTAGTACAAATATTTATTCTTGAAAACAAGGAAAATACAGAATCTGGGATAATATCGATTTCGAGCACAAAGATGAGTTAAATGCCAATAAATAGATGTAGAAATATGCAATATTTGGCACTCATCAAATACCCCCAAACCTGAATTTTACTTGTCCTCAAGTGAAACGAGAAATTAAGAAATCCTAACTATACCCTGTCGCTGGTCTCTCGAATGCATTTAGCGTATGCACTAAGCCTTTAAACCCCCTAGGTGTCCCTAGTGGACGAGTTGTAGTCTCGTGAGGGTTTGCAGAGGTGTACCCACAAAACCTTCTCCAACTTCGAGTGTAAAAGAGTCTCAAGCATCCAAGGAGCTATGAGGACATAGAGTTTACGCATGCTAGTAACACGAAGTTAGAACTACCAAAGAACGCATTCTCATCCTTAAGAGTTGAGCGAGAAGTAACCATACCATATGAAAGAATTCGGATTCGATTGTGATCATAAGCCTCGACTTCTGCCTCACCATTAGGGTTTTATGATAATTGCACTCAAAAGATCCCTTTTTAGTCTCTCATGTGTCGGGCGGGAATAAAGAGAGAAATCCCGCACACGTTGAAGGTAAGAAGGATAACCTTCCGAAATAATTTGGAGACTCCACGAAGTGTGGACAAAAAGAATCATTTTCTGATGATCTCTAAGAAAGGAAATCAACTATTAGCAAGGATGGGAGTACTCACTTACCTTTTCACCCGATCGGCAATTAATATCACTCTCTCAGCATCCATAGAAACGTCTTCAATCTTCGGTCTTCAAATGTTGATGACGAACTTCTGAACTTCACAAAAACTTGACAAACACACATTTTTTTTTTTGGGAATATGGTGTTAACTATACTTTGAAAATAAACTACAATTTTTTTTTTTTTTTTTTTTTTTTTTAACTTGAAATGAAAATAACAATAAAACAATAAAACTTGTATTGTCTTGATTTCATAAACTTCACTAATTCTCATCTTCTTTTCTTTTCTTTTCTTTGTTGCAGTGAACCTTGGACTATTTCAACTTTTCTTCAAATATTCTGATGATGCTCCGCTTGCTGACGATGATGTGTTTCTATGAATGTGTTGATGTTGTTGAGAGGGAGAGAGTGATGCTAACTGCAAATCGATATTTAGAAGGAGTTTTTATCTTTAAACGTCACCCTCATGATTGACGAAATTAGCACTCAAGAGATCAAAAAGTAGTCTTGAAAGTGGTGCGAAGTTGGGTAGCTCACCATTCCTACCGGAATTGACGTACGGTGACACACACTCTAACATGACTTTTCTAGAAAGTCACAAAGAGTGAAGGTCGGTACCTCGCTTGATGTAAAATGGGTAGTCTCCACTATGGGTGATCACAATTCTACTACCGAATATCTATCTGACACCTAATTAAGCCCTCAGGTATGGTTAAATCCAACTTTAACACTCTAATCAACTAAGAAACCCGATTGTGTTCTCTAGTACTTCCAAGTTACATTATTTGGTCAGACTCTCTATGTAAACATAGCTAGAAGCATGCTAGTGACTCTAAAATCTCTAAAAGTTGGAGGTTTTTATGTACATATTTACAAAGAGTTTTTTTTTTTTTTTTGAAATAAAAGACTAAAAACTCTATATGCAAATGCACCCCCAAACCTAAATCAAACATTGTCCTCAATGTGTCAACAGATGATAAAATTTTAAACAGTCACATACCAAGAGAACTATGTTGAGTAGAGAAAAGGGAAGAGATTACCGGATGTACAATGATGTTGCTAAACCAAAGGAGGATGAATGCTTTGAAAGCAAACAACCAGAGCGCAAGACAAAAAGGTTGGTTAGCACAAAAAAGAACTATGCAAAAAGAAAAAGAAAAGGGAAAGAGAATGGATTGTTAGTCCATATGTATGTACACAAGTGAACTAGTCTAGTCCACATAGATGGGGTCTTCCAAGTCGACGGTCTCAACTTCACGGTGGAAGATGCTCCAGAAATGGTTTGATCTCGACCATTGACTTTGAAGATGTTCTTGGTTCTTTGGGTTTTCAATTTCAACGGCTCCATGGGGAAAAACGGTACGTACCACGAATGGTCCTGACCATCGAGAACGTAACTTCCCTGGAAACAAATGCAATCGAGTGTTGTACAATAAAACTTTTTTGCGAGGTGTGAAGGACTTACGCAAAATGCGCTTGTAGTGAAACACTTTCATTCTTTGTTTGTACGTTTTGGCACTATCATATGCATCATTTCTCAACTCTTCTAACTCATTGAGTTGAAGTTTCCTATGGGTACCAGCTTTATCAAGATCAAAATTCAACTTCTTCACAGCCCAATATGCACGGTGTTCTAACTCAACAGGGAGATGACATGCTTTACCGTACACAAGTCTGTAAGGAGACATCCCTATGGGAGTCTTGTATGCAGTTCTATAGGCCCATAAAGCATCGTTTAAGCGCAAAGACCAATCTTTCCTAGATGGATTGGTCTTCTCAAGGATATGCTTAATTTCCCTATTAGAAACTTCTACTTGGACCTTTGGTTTGAGGATGGTAAGGTGTTGCGACCTTATGAGTGATTCCATACTTGCGCACTAGTGATTCAAAGGGTCTATTGCAAAAATGACTACCTCCATCACTGATTATTGATCTAGGTGTTCCAAAACGGGAGAAAATGTTTTCCTTAAGAAAAGAAAGAACAACTTTATGATCATTGGTTTTGGATGCAATGGCCTCTACCCACTTAGAGACATAATCAACAGCAACAAGAATGTACAACTTACCTTCAGAGTTAAGAAATGGACCCATGAAATCAATACCCCAAACATCAAACAGCTCAACAATCAAAATGGGTTGTAAGGGCATCATGTTTCTCTTAGAGATACTTCCTAATTTCTGGCATCGGTCACAAGCAACACAAAAATCATGGCAATCCTTAAACAGTGTTGGCCAATAGAAACCGCTTTGCAAGATCTTTGCAGCAGTTTTCTTGGCACTAAAGTGGCCTCCACATGCATGGTCATGAGAAAGAGATGACGTCCTTTGTTCGAGAGGTGGGGACACATCTCCTAATGATTTGGTCTTGGCGTACTTAAACAAATATGGGTCATCCCAAAGGAAATGTTTAACTTCAGCCAAGAACTTAGAACGGTCTTGTTTAGACCAATGCAAGGGCATTCTACCTGTAGCAAGGTAGTTCACAATATCAGCAAACCAAGGCATTTCAGACACAAGCATCAATTGCTCATCAGGGAATGATTCCCTAATTAGCACAGATTCATGTTGACTTCAACATTCAACCTAGACAAGTGATCGGCAACAATATTTTCGGCCCTTTCTTATCTTGAATTTCGAGGTTAAACTCTTGTAACAAGAGTATCCATCGAATTAGACGAGCCTTAGCATCTTTTTTAGACAAAATATATCTCAATGCAGCATGGTCAGAATATATGATGACCTTAGACCCTATCAAATAAGATCTAAACTTATCTAATGCAAACACAAAGACTAGCAACTCTTTCTCGGTTGTGGAATAATTTAGTTGAGCATCATTAAGTGTTTTACTAGCATAGTAGATCACATAAGGAAGTTTGTCTACTCGTTGGCCCAAAACAGCTCTGACATAGTCAGACGCATCACACATAATCTCAAACGGTAATGTCCAATCAGGAGGTCTGACTATAGGGGCAGATGTAAGGAGAGCCTTCAGTTGCTCCCATGCTTCCTTACAAGCATCATCAAAGACAAATGCAACATCTTTTGCAAGAAGATTGCACAAAGGTCGTGAAATTTTACTAACGTCTTTGATGAATCGGCGGTAAAATCCCGCATGGCCTAAAAATGATCTTATGTCCCTCACAGAACGAGGTTGAGGCAAGTGTTGAATGAGATCTACCTTGGCTTTGTCTACTTCTATGCCTTTTTCCGAGATAATATGCCCTAGAACAATGCCTGAGTTAACCATGAAATGACATTTTCCCAATTCAAAACCAAATTCTTTTCCTTACACCTAATCAGCACACAAGTGAGGTGATGCAAACACTCATCAAAAGAAGACCCAAACACAGAAAAATCATCCATGAAAATTTCAAGAAACTTATCTACCATGTCAGAAAATATGCTCATCATGCAACGTTGAAAAGTAGCGGGTGCATTACACAACCCAAAAGGCATACGACGATAAGCAAATGTTCCATAAGGACATGTAAATGTGGTCTTTTGTTGGTCTTCGGGTGCTATGTGAATTTGGTTGTAGCCCGAATAGCCATCTAAGAAACAATAGTGACTATGTTTTGCTAACCTTTCTAGCATTTGGTCAATGAAGGGAAGAGGGAAAATGGTCTTTCTTTGTTCTGTGTTCAGTTTTCTATAGTCAATACAGACTCGCCACTTTGTGGTCACACGGGTGGGAACAAGTTCATTCATCTCATTTTGAACTACAGTAATGCCAGACTTCTTGGGTACTACCTGAATGGGACTGACCCACTGGCTATCAGGGACTGGGTAAATGATACCCGCATCAAGCAATTTCAGAATCTCACCCTTGACAACATCTCTCATGTTGGGGTTAAGTCTCCTTTGCATTTCCCTAGATGGTTTAGTGTTCTCTTCAAGGTTTATGTGATGCATGCAAATTGTGGGACTTATACCCTTAAGATCGGAGATGGTCCAACCTAAGGCTCCTTTATGCTCTTTAAGTACTTCTAAAAGTTGACTTTCCTGTTCCGTGTCTAAACATGATGCAATAATCACAGGTAAAGTAGCAGAAGGACCTAAGAATGCATATTTCAAGGTATCAGGTAGTGGTTTCAAATCAAGCTTAGGTGGTGTATCAAGAGGTGGGGCAGATTTGGAATCAGAGAGTGGAAGGGGTTCCACTGCATTCTGCCATTTGGCAATATCCATGGGTGGCACAGACTCTAGCAAAGAGTGGACTTCACTAATGTACTCAGAATTGAAGAGATCTAAGTCAAAATTATCTAAACATGCTTGCACGGGGTCCACAGATAAGATGTCAGACAATGAGTCTTGAATCAGACTCTCAATCATGTTAACCTCGTGCAATTCATCATCATCACACTCTATGGGTTGTTGATTCACACGAAAGACATTCATTTCTGAGTCATGTTGCCAAAGACAAATTCAATATCCTTCGACGACAATTTATGATAGCGTTTGACGTTGCCAGAAGGGACGTCCTAAGATAACGGGAATATGATTTTCGAGATTTTGCACGGGTTGAGTATCTAACACAATGAAGTCCACAGGGAAATAAAATTTATCAACCTTGATTAGCACATCTTCAACGATTCCCGGGGGGATTTTCACAGATCTGTCCGCTAATTGTAGTGTAAAAGGGGTGGGTTGCAATTCCCCAAGACCTAACTGCACATACACAGAATATGGCAGTAGATTCACACTAGCTCCTAAGTCCAATAAAGCTTTTCTGATTGTATGATCACCTATAGTGCAAGAGATAGTTGGGCTACCAGGTCTTTAAACTTAGGTGGGGTTTTGTTTTGAATAATTGAACTTACTTGCTAGGTGAGAAAGGCACGCTTATGCACATGAAGCTTTCGCTTTTGTGTGCACAGGTCCTTCAAAAACTTAGCATAGGCGGGTATTTGCCTGATTGCTTCGAGAAATGGAATGTTTATGTTAACTCTTTTGAACATTTACAAAATCTCGTTGTATTGGGTACCCCCCTTCTGTTGCACCAACCGTTGTGGAAATGGATCAACAGGTACATGACTTGGCAAAGGAACATCTATATCAGTAGGACTCTTGGGTTTATCAACAGGCTCAGATTCTTTCTCTACATTAGATGTTTTCTGTGGTGTTGTGTGTACTGGGGAGTCTGATGTAGTAGACTCGCTTGATGGTGGTACACCTACATGGTTCTCAACAACTCTACCACTACGGAGAGTGGTGACAGCATTCACATGATGATGTGAAGTTTCATTGTAGGTAGAGGAGCCTGCTTGAAACACATTCTTTGGATTTTGTTGGGGTTGACTAGGAAGTTTGCCTTTTTCTCTCTCATTCAATGCATCACAGATTTGACCTATCTTAAGCTCTAGGTTTGTGAAACGTTGGTCGGTGGTTTTCTTGAAGTTGATGGAAAGATTTTGGGTTATGATCGACACGGTCTTCAAAGCTAGGCTTTTTCTCTGAGAAGTCTTGAGTGGGTGGTTGTACTTGTGGGTTTCTAGGATATGAGTATCCTTGGTTATTATTTGTTGGTCCCCCTTGTACAGGCCCTTTAGACCATGAGAAGTTAGGGTGATTCCTCCACCCTGGGTTGTAGGTTTGAGAATAAGGGTTGTTCTCTTGCCTATGGTACAATACATTGGCTTGCTCGGTTTTGGACTCTTGAAATGCATGTAAGTCTGGATAGCTGTCCACTATATGGTCAGAGCTATGGCATGCGGCACAAGTGGCCATTTTAATTTGGTCACGGAGAGTAGAGGCATTATATTTGACATTCTTCTGCAACTCAAGCACTTCTATTCTCCGGGCCAAAGATGCCATTTTTGCATTTCCCTCAAAGTCAGACTCGATTCTATGAACATTGTTTCGGGGTAGTCCTTTTCGGTTCACGGATGGACTCCCATTGTTGAGTCTTTTCAGTGACTTCGATTAAGAAAGTCCAAGCGTCATCATCACTCTTGTCAATAAATTCAACATTGCACATTGACTCGACTGTGGTTTGGTTCTAACATCTAGACCCTCATACAAGATTTGCACGAGTCTCCATTTTCAAAACCATTGTGGGGACATTGGAGTAATAATTCATTGAATCTCTCCAAGTACTTTGCTAGAGTTTCGTCTTCTAATTGCACAAAACCATTTAGACTTTGGCGAATTGTCGCCGATCTTATGGTTTGGGAAAAACTTTTGAAAAACTCTTTTGTGAGGTCATCCCAGGTTCTAATGGACTGTGGTTGTAGGGCATGAAGCCATGACTTGGCTTTGTCTTTCGAGAGAAAAAGGAAACAATCTCAATTTGAGGACTCCTCTGGCATTTGGTTAAAACACGAGTCCCACAAATATCCTCAAAATCTCTCACGTGATGGTAGGGGTTTCGGCATCAACCCTCTAAACACGGGTAGCATGTGAATGGTGCTTGCTTTTAGTTCAAACCGACAAGCGTAATTTGTGAGAATGATGCAAGAGGGATGGCTTGCCCTAGTTGGGTACATGTAGTCCTTGAGACTACGGGGTTGGTTTTGTTCATCACCCATGGTTTCACGTTTTCGATGGGTTTGGGATTAGGCTTTGGTTGAAGAGCTGGGTATGCTTACGATTTCGTCAAGGTGATTCTAACTAGTCGATTTGTTTGGTCTCTAAAAGACACAATCATAGCCTAGCTAGCGCATCTAGCATGTTAACAATCAATCAAGCTCAACACAGAAAAGCAAAAACTCAAAAATGGCCCACCAATACAAGACTCAAGCCCGAAAGATTTCTTTTTGATGTTGTAAAGCCCACTAATTGGTGGATTCCGGCCAGATGATGTGGGCTCAATTTGTGTGCGAGCCCGAGGTTGGGTGAAAATGCACATCCCGGGTTGTGTGTTAAGCCCGGTGGAATCGGGTTACAGTGTGATTTTGCGAGTCAAAAGGTAGAGCTCGGTGGTTGGGCTTGACTTATGTGGCCCACTACTTATGTGCACAGAATAACACACTTTTTGCCTTTCGCTCGCCTAGGTTGGCGGTTTACACAACACATCTTAGCGGTCACGGCCGGAACAGATTAAGTCTTTGGTTGGTTTTGCACGTGATTCGAGATGGAGCAAGGAAAACACAACTTGATTAAAGTGCACCGGCGGTGATGCACGGACTAGAAGCACAGCATGGCTTATGCACTTGCCCAGTTGGCATGAGTGCACAAGAGAAATCAACAAAAATGTGTGAGGTGCACAGGGTAAATTGTTGTGCTCACTCAATGGTGAAGCATGTGCTGGGTTGTGTATTTGAAAACCAAGCTAGTTGCTATCACTAACCTTGCTATTTAATAATTCATTCAATCACCCAAGGTTCCCACACATTTCAGGAGTTGATTCACACAGGTATGCTGATAACACAATTGCAAAAGCTAATTCACACAAAAATTTCAAAAGTTGATGCTAACACTTCAAAGCATAATGAGTTCAAAGCATCATAGAGATTAAAAATCAGCTTTATATAGATACAACTCCACAGATGTAGCAAAGGCACAACAAATAGGAAATGCTAGAACTCTACAACATGCTCAGGGTGTGTCAACTGGCTTGGTTGATATTACTTTTCTGAGTTAACATACAGATTTGGCTACCTTCAGTTCAGAGCATGCATAAAGGTGCAGAGCAGATGGCTCACAAGCTCAGTTGATATGGGTCTGACAACAAGTTTGTACAAGTGATTTCAGGGCTGATGAATCAACTATTTCAGGCTATCATACAACCAAGCATGCTATTCAGTTGCACACAAGTTGCAGCAGATGCAGGGGTCTGGCAACAACTTGGCTCAACAGCTCATACAAGTAGTTCAATGGGGTCTGCAGCAAGGTCTAGCATTCAACAATTGAAAATGACAGCTTACAAGTCTCAGAGAGTCTCACAGATGTAGTTGACTGGGTATAAAATGCTAAGTGTACAGAGCAACTTAGCTCAGCAGGGTTTGTGTTAAGCTCAGGGTTTCAGTGAAAAGATAACTTAATTTACCCAAGTTTCCATGCACAGAACAAACAAGAGCAATTGAGATTTGAGATGTTGATCAACTTTGGGGATGGCGTTTGGTTTATCATGTAAACAAGGGTTAGCATGTGACAGTTCTCAGTTCATGCACAGATTATACATAAGCATACAAGGGATATCATACAGCCAAGCATGCTATATCATTCATTCATTCAAGCAGAGGTTGAGACACAATACCGCCGGTATAAACCGGGTTTAGGCAATTCCACAGATTGGTTTTGCTGCTCCCCTGTCTTCCTTGGGCTTGCTCAGTTGCACAGCAGGCACCTGCTAGCTCAACAGAGTAATCTTAGTTCACTGAGAGATGTAGATGAATAAAACAGAAGAACATCAATACAGGAAAGATGGAATTGGAATTTTTGCAGGGTGATGAAGTGCTGAGAGCAATGAGCTAACACACTATTTCACACTTGCTGAGGTTGATTAAACCAAGTTACAGGTGATAAAAAAAAATTATCCAATGATGCCAATGCTCAACTCACAGCTGCACTGTTTTATGAAATGCTACATATGCCAATATATGCTAAGACAGTGATGCACATCTACAAATGGTTTTAACTGAATTCTGAGAGAATTATAGACAGCTGAGACTCAACAACTTTATACTAGCTATTTCAAAGAAGCTGCAGAGTTACAGTGAATTGAGAAGAAAAACTTCTGACATCTTTATGGCAGGGAAAACAAGAAAAAACTACACATATATACAGATTAACTGAAAATCAGTGAAGAAAGTGCAAAGCTAACACATCACACTACCAAATCCCCGGCAGCGGCGCCAAAAACTTGGTAGGCTTGGTGATGGGGTTTATTTTATGCCTACTTGTAAAACTGCAAGTGCACAGTGCCTTTGGAGGCAGTGGCAAGCACAGGTCGAACCACAGAGAAATGGAGTGTGTGTGAATGATCAAAAGGCTTCTTAACTGATTTCAGGGAAGGTGGCACAAATATATGGGTTTGTTTAGTGTCTTTACGACAAGATGGAGGTTGTAACAATGAATTCAAGATCAAATACAATTAATGAGTATAAAGGGTACTAGGATAATCAAATCCACCACTAATTCATGATATAGGATTCAAATAGTTTGAGTGTTTTGTTCCTGTGACAGACAAGGATAATGTGTCAAGTTAATCACTCATCTAAGGAGTTTCACCAAGTGATACTTCAATTATCAGCTAAAGTACTAACCCGAGCACTAAGTGTCTAATTAAGCACAACTGGTCAAGGGAATTAGCAACTATCTCTAAGGCTTGAGTGAAGCAATGAGACAACACAGTTTTAGCCTAACTACAATGGATACAAGGCATTCATTGTGAGAGTAAAGTGTTGTAATACTAGAATTGAAGATATCTTATAATTTAAGCATGCATAAACAACTCAAACACGGTTGAACCAAAGCCGAGAATCGGGGTTTCATTTTAAATCTAGCGATTGAATTAGAACATTACAAACATGATTAAAAAACAATTAAAATTGAAATGTAAACTAAACCCCTAAAAATTGACCGTCTTTCTAAAGTGAAGAACAACCAAATATATATCTCACAAAACACTCAAAGCTTGCAATTAATGCTCACCCAAACCTCTTTCCTCTCTGAATCGACCATGCATGGGTTGTTAGTGAAACCCTATCTCTAACTTATCTCTAACCTAGCTTCTAAGGTATGGAGAAGCTATGATAGAGATAAGTCGAAATAGGGATGGCGGAACAGGTGCTGATGGCGCTGGTTTTGTCAGGGAGAGGGAGGAGGTAAGGGGAAGAAGATAAAGGAGATGGGTTTTCTACGGTTGTGTTTGAGAAGAAAGAGAAAATGAAGAGAGAAATGGGTTTGGTCAAATGGGTATAGGTGTGGCGGTTTTGGTGTGAAGGCGGGTGCAGCGAGAAGTCGATGGAAAGGTTGGAGCGACCTAGGATCTAGGGGAGATCGATGCGAGGGCCGATGCGGCCGTAGGATGTAGATGGGTGAAATCTAACGACTCAAGTGATGCGGGCTTGGATCCGGGTCTTGTATAGCTCAAGCCCATGTCTTGTAAATGGGTTGCTCCTTGTTGGGTTGCAACCGATGCGCGCGTGGGCTTTGGCTTCGCTCCATAGACGCTTGTCTCCAATTCTTTTGCTCTTTTGTCTCCTTAATTTCTCCCGAGCTTTATTTATTACCTAAAAACACAAAAATTAATTAGTACAAATATTTATTCTTGAAAACAAGGAAAATACAGAATCTGGGATAATATCTGATTTCTGAGCACAAAAGATGAGTTAAATGCCAATAAATAGATGTAGAAATATGCAATATTTGGCACTCATCACACTATTGTTCATTGAAGCCCATCTTTGTCATAATTGTGTTGAGGAAATTCCAATCAACTCTGTCAAAAGCTTTTGCCATGTCAATCTTTATACCCATACTCTCATTCTCACCTTTGACACCTCTTTTGGATCTCATATAGTGTATAAGTTCATGGGCAATAGCAATATTGTCAGAAATTTGTCTTCCAAGTATGAAGGCAGATTGGTAAGGGGATATTATTTTTTTTTAGATAGGGTTTCATTCTCTGGGCTAAAAGCTTGGAAATGATTTTATAGGTAGTATTACAAAGACTGATAGGTCTGAATTGACTTGGGGAAGTAGGGTTTTCCACTTTGGGAATGAGATATATGAAGGTTGCATTCATTTCTTTTAGAATATGACCAGACATGAAGAAATAATGCACCATTTTGACAATGTCTTCTCCAATAATATCACAGTTAGCTTGGAAGAAATTGGGTGGGAAGCCATCTGCACCTAGAGATTTGTCCTTAGCCATGCTGAAAAGAATGCTTTTAACTTCATTGTGGTTTAGAGTTCTATTTAGCATATTGTTGTCAGTACAGGTGATAATGGTGGGGATTAGGTTAATAATTTCTGGGTTGATAAGAGGGCTTTCTGCAGTAGCCATTATGGAAAAATGTTGGGTGAAACAGTGTTTTAGCTCTTGATAATCAGTAATCCATTTCCCATGACTGTCTTGGATAGAATCAATCTTGTTTCTTCTTGTTCTGCACTTAGTAGCTCTGTGGATGTAACTTGTGTTTTGGTCTCCAAGCTTTATGAATTGATCCCTGCTTTTTGTCTTCCAAAATTTTTCTTCAATATCCTGCCAGTCCTTGAGATGAAGTACGGCTAATTTAATAGCTTGATTTCTATCAGCTCTGAAGTAGTTTGTTTGTAACCAGAGGAGGTGCTGCTTGCATTCTTCAATGTTAGTTTTAATGTTGCCATAGACCTGCTTGTTCCACTTTTTGAGATGAAGCTTTATGTCTTTAAACTTTCTGGCTATAAGAAAAGCACTAGAGCCATTAAGGTTCTTCCTCCAGCACTCAGATATAATTTCCTTGCATTCCTTGTGATCTAACCATGGACCAAAGAGGTTGAAGGGAATTTTACCAGTTTGCCAGGAGGGGTTAGAATTGAGAAGAATGGGATGGTGATCAGAACCAATAGCAAGCATATTGGAGATGGTAGTATTGGGGTATAGAATAAGCCAACTATCAGTAGCCAGACCTCTATCCAATCTTTGTTCAGTAAGATTGTGGTCAACTATTTTGTTTGACCAAGTGAATGGGCAGCCAGTGGAGCCCAAATCCATTAGATCCAACTCAAGAATTTTGTTGATAAATATAGCTGCTTCGTTAATATCAATAGGGTGTACACTAAATTTTTCAGTATCATGAAGGATGATATTTAGGTCTCCAATAACCAACCAAGGTAAGTTGTTAATGGCAGCAGTATTTTCCAGCATTTTCCAAGAGTTGAGTTTAATGTCTGTATCATATGGGCTACCATAGTAACCAGTGTATAACCAAGGAGAGCCACTAACATGCCTTACAATAGCATTGATATGATTGAGAGAAAAGTCAAGAATCTCAATGTTAAGATTACTCTTCCATATCAAGGCTAATCCTCCAGTAGTGCCACTAGCCCCTCCTGGGTTAACAAACCAATAATTTGGACATTTATCTCATTCATAGTTTTTTTTAGATTTTCTTTTTTTTGTTTTGTCTCAGAGATAAAATTGATGTCAGGATTTAGCTTGTTCAACATATCATTAAGATATCTTTTAGCATCCTTTGTCCCCAGGCCTTGACAATTCCATGCCAGAGTGGTAAAGAATTTCCAAAAGTAGGACACAAGAGGATATTTTGAAGAAAGTCTTCTGGTGATGGTGTCATAGATTGCATGCATAATCAAATAGGGAGACAATTTGTGTATAAATAAAGAAAATTGCAGGATATGTAAGGTATAGAAATGTACCATATTAGCAGCTGAGGAAGTTCCCAAGTCACCATTAGCCACCAAAATGTTGTTGGAGTCCGAGGAGACATGCAGTAGTTGTTATCCTGTTCTTTGAATCTTTTGAGGCAGTCATAGTCAAAGGAGTTGGTCTCAATACCATCCTCAGCTTGGAGAGGTTTCTTTCTTTTGGTTTCCATCATACGGTCTAGAGAATTTGGTGAAGAAGGTTGTTCAAACACATGTGTTTTCTTCTTTGCCTTCCATGCCTCCTTTTTCTTTTTTGCCTGTTCAGCCTCAATTCTTGCCTTAATTTGAGCTAGGGTTGGCAAGGTGTTGAAAAGGAAGGGTTTTGATGGAGGGAGGTTGGGAAGATACTATCAAGGATCAACTTTATGATGATTGTCGATGTTTGGAGGTGCTAACATTTTTGGCTCTTGCAGCAGTTTTCATCCTTGGAGAATTTTTCTTGTAGTTTCCAGCAATTTTCTTAGCTAACTCCAGTTTTTTGTTCTTGATTTGGAAAGCTAAAACATCTGGGTGAGGTGGAAAAGTTTCCAATTGTGTTTCTGGTTGAGCACTAAAGATAATTGGCTCCTTTGAAGATGAGGCAATTTTTGCAATAGGCATTTCAAGCTCCAAAGCTTTTTGCTAATTTCATTTTTATCTCAAATTCAATTTTTCAAACATCGGCATCGAGTAAGGCTTTGCCAGATAATGTTTTTTCCATCTTGCACAAATTTTTGTTCAGGTTCTTGGTGGGGAGGCGGATTTGGGGAGTTGGGAATTGTTATAATGGGATTGAGAGTGGTTTGGTGGTGAGGGACAAGGGGGACTTGGATGATCTAAGATTGCCATGACTACAAAATTTTATTCCATTGAGCATAAGCAAATTCAAGCCGATTAATGAGTAGTGGTGGTTTCAAAGCTTCAATACCAAATTTAAGAGCTCTGGTAACATCAATTGTAAGCTTTACCTCCAAATTCTTTTTCAAATAAATCCCTTCCATAGCTTTTCTTAGCGGTTTGGTAGACTCCAATTGGTGGGAAGGATACCTTGAATGTCACAGTATGATATGGGATGGTATTCTTTTAATGAGTAACCAGATCATCACCTTTTTGAATTGTTCTTCATCTATTAATTCAGGTCCTCCTCTGAGGAACACCAACTAGGACCATAAGCATCAAAAACTCCTCTTGTTCCACCCATTTCTTAGTGTGGGTAGTCTTCTCGCGATTTACGTTCACAAAACTATGATTCTTTAAGATCACAAAACAAATGGGAAGTTGAAGTTCTTATAAAATTAAACTAGCTTTTCCAAATCCGTCCATACCAATTATCATTGATGCTGCAGAGGAAGATATTTAATGATGATGATGAAGGTAGATTTAAAGGAGGGTTTATTTCACCATTATTATTCACTCAGGTCAGTAGTACACTTATCAAGTACATGAGATATTGAATTGATTCTTATACAATCTAGACACCGAAGAAATTAAAACTAAATATCTCATTACAGCGGTGATGAAATTGTACACTATACAATCCAAAGTGCCCATAAGGACATAAAAAGTGAGCTTCTAATAAAGTTGGTCCATGGATGAAACACCAAATATCGGGGTTACAAATCAACTGATGAGCACATATCATAGGATCAAGCTAAAAATGTTTGCTGGAAATTTAATTAAACACTGTCAAATGAAATCACCGTTATTAGTATTTGCCACCGATACAAAGACTAATCAGTTGAAGAAATTAAAATAAGAATTATGTGCCCAGAAATGTAATACAGATTCATCTAGATTGTACAATATTAATTCATATTCTCATCCAGTTAATAAGATTAAAATTTCAAGGTTACTTCATAAGTACAAGTGTGATTAAAGAAAGAAAATGAGTAAACCGAAAAGGTAAGACATTGATCGAACTAGGATTATCAAATTCACTAGTATATAAGTAGTATACACACACAATATATACCAGAGATCAAGCAGTGGTTCAAAGTCGAGTAAATCAACGTGGCGAAATTTCTGAACACGACGTGAGCTGCGATGATGCCGGTGGTCGATGTTGTCACAATAAGCTTTCATTTGCACTGCATCTTTCCAGACCTCCTTCCTCGTAAATTAAATGACGAGGGCATCATAACTTCATTAATTCCTTTTCCAAGTCCGCTGATACCAATAATTACCAAGATAAAATATCTTTTTCTTTTCCTTTTTGGACATTTTATGAAGAACAAAATTGTGGTATTGGATAAGAAGAAAAAGAAGAATTGAGATTTTTTTTCCCCCTGGATCTCTAGAAAAGTTATAGTTCAAATTGCTTGCAATTATGAAGGTAGAGTTTGAGAGAGGCCTTCTTTTATAGAGAAGTTACAGCTGCTGATGAGAAAAAGAAGAAATATTCCGTTATGAATGACAGATAACAGTATCTACCTTAAAATGTGTCACTCACCAACTCCACTCTAACTACACCTGTGAAAGAATGTGTATTCCAACAGTTTGGTGTAAGATGTCAAATATTCGAGAAAAAAATTACACCAAGAATGCGTGTTAGGGCACATTATTGACATGGATCACCCATCTCATAGAGAAGATGCGTGAGAGCGCATGATGTTAGCCAAATAGAGAGTAACATTATTAGTGGAAAACTTAGTCCATGTGTGTAATTTTTAACACCAAATTGGGGATAAAAAAACAACTGATGAGCACATCTCAAGTTAAAAGGGTTTGCTGGGAGTTTTCAATATATGAAAGTCCAGTTCACCTGCATCAAACAACTGATGAGCACATGTCAAAACAGCCACAGGCAAACTATCATTCAAAACCGGCGTTCCCCCCTAAACCGGTGCATGACCACATATACAATAAAAAGTAAGTCCATAGATTAAAGTTTAACAACAAATTGAGAATAAAAATTAACTGATGAGCATATTGCTACTTCTTTATGGGCGCTGGATTTGATCCTGAGATGCTGCCTCCCTAAACAAACCTTCTGAAATACATTCAGATGATACTTAAAACTTAAGAAGTCTTGCGGCTGCGACGTGCTGCCATCACCTTTGCCAGCCTAAAACTACATAAACGAAAAATATTTATCAGATTTTGGGATTAACAGAGATGATTTTCAAGTCCCCTCATACCAAATTATCCAAGATCGACCATTGGTTTTGTTTCTTCCTTTTATTTATGGTCATTTTATGAAAACAAGGTTGTGTAGTATTTGATTCGAAGAAGAAGATGATGAGGAAGATGAAGGTAATGATTTTTTTGATGATGAAGAAGTTTGTGCAAGAACTGTGATATTGTTGTGTGTTGTATCGGATACAATAAAGATGGGTCTTTATAGACAAAAAGTTGCACAGATAACAGATGAGAAAAGAAGATAGGGGCCATTGCCCCGACCGTATACTTAGGACATACCAACAGTGAGAACTATAATCATTCAAGTACTAGTGGTAATTTGGTTGGGAGGGAGAATTTTATTGAATTCATTTGGGAGGCACATAGAGAAAAAGAAATATAACAAACACTTTTTCCTCTTTGGTCATTAGTAACCTACCACCAACTTTAAAAACTTAATCACCACTTAAAGTCTTTGTCATATGTGAGGTTATTGCGTTGTGATATAAAGTACCATGAGCATTTAATTGTCACTGTGTTTTGTCAGGAGCTAACATGCATTTTGAAAATGATGCAATCAGTTTTTCAGTTTTAGTATAAACATATCTTATAAAATCTTCAAACCTTATCTAGTATTACATTTATTATTCACTCCAATTTTGTTCTCTTTCCTTAGGTCATCATTACTTATCAAGATCCACCATTCAGGTAATATTTTCTGGACTTAAAAGTAAATCTCTTGTTGATCAATCCCGCACTCGACTACAATTTTCAAATACATGAGAAAATAGCTGGGCTCACCTTTGAGTTTTGAAAAATGTCTTTCATAAAATAAAGATGAAGCGAGTTTGGTTTAGCGAAAATTAAGAAAATCAATCATTATAATGAATTTTCCGTATTTTTTGCAATCTATCTTGATTCCCACTCATTTTTTATAAGAGAGATGGAAGAGAGATGTGGCCTCCTTTAATATTAAGAGAGATAAGGAGAGAGAGAGAGAAGTGATCTCTATGGATATCTTAGTAAAATCATAACATTTGACTTTCCACGTATGGAAACAATTCTATTTTTTCGAGCATACGCAATAAGAAATTTCCTTTATCTTTTAGAGACGGAGGGAGTAATTTTTATTTTAGGAGGTCCTAATCTGAGTAGCCAGCTAGCAACACACTTTATGCCATGAGGAATCACCGAAGACGTCAGGTCTTCTTAGATTGGTTTTGATCTTTGGGTCCTTTTCGACTGTATGAAGGTAATTGATGTTGTTGATTTTGGGATTTGCTCCATGGAATAATAGATGGGTATTGGGTAGATTAGGTGCCACAAAAGAGAATACGAGGATAACTCAAAACAAAACTTGTGCAACTCACACGAGTGCAATAAGGAATAACATCCACACAAAATTAAAGTAAATACTACTGGGTGCCAATATAAACATGGTCATCCCTTAACAATTATTTTAACTGGGTCCTGACATGGTTTTGTTGCAATAAGAGCAATTCCTATGGAAATGGCCAAACACAAAAATATGTTCAGCCAGGTGGATGGCCAAACTAGGTTTTCCACTATGGGAAAGCACTGGGCGTTAGAGTACTAGACGCGCGTCATTAAGAAAAATGGTGGCGCTCAGCAGCAGAACATTGGCGTGAAGGTGTCAAACACTGGCGACAGGAAGGATGACGCCGCGTCACGGACTGTGTCGCTGGTGGTTTTCCTAGTGACGCCAACCGGTAGTTTTTAAATTTCGAATTTCACCTTTTCCCTCTATAAATTGTCGTAATCTTCAAACAATTCAGTACACCAAAATTCACTTAAATTTTCTCTTATAAAAATGGTGAAAAGCGATCACACTTTTACGATGCAAAACTTGAAGTCTGTTGTTTCTAAGATATGTGGGAGTTTTAAAAAGATTGAAAATTGTAAAAGGGAATTCGAAAGTTTTAGAAGTTGCTCAAGAAATGTTAAGCTAAAGGCAAAGAAAAGCTCATGTTTTGAAACTTAACAACAAAAAATTCAAAAACAAAGATGAAAGCATGTCAAAAGAGCGCGTTGAATGGAAAATAGATCAAATGAAGATAACAAATAAACTAAATTGATTTTTATTAAAGTTTTAATATTATCAAAGTTTATATCTTGTAAAATTGGCGAGAATATCAATGAATGAAAATGTTTATATTTTAAAATAGATTTCCACTTGATTACGTGAAATTTATTACCATTTATTTAAACTTGCAAATAACATCAAATTACATTTTAATAAACCACAACAAAAACATCAAACTACATCAAATCCAGCCACATTCTCTCCTGAGTTCATAGCATTCAAAATGCTAAAGAACTCTCTCCTGCTTTCTTCGGTAAACTTTGGTCGGAAGCGTGGTTTCGGTTCTTCGTTGGATAATCCGAATTGCTACGATGAACCATCCATAATATTTCCGTATAATGTTTGACTTCATTCTCGATGAATGCAATTCTTAGTTCTAGGCTCTTACTGTTTCTTATTGCTTCGTTCCGCGAAAATACAAAATGTCCCAATACTCTTTCCCAGAAATGGTCATGGTTCATTGGTCTCGCCATACGATGTAACCAACATCGAACTAGAGCAACATCTTCTTCCATTGTAAATTCCAGTGACGCACTTCGAGTGCGATAACGATGTACTTGAGATGGACCATCTTTTAGAATTCGAAACACGCTTGAAGCGAAAAGGCTTACCGTGAGCTTCCTCCCAATTATCAAGAGCTGCTTGGATCACTTCTTCTTGATTACACGGATGAACTTTTCTCGATCAATTTCCATTACTGTTCAAGAAATGGCTGGACTGCAAGCCTAATACGCTGAAAACGAGCACGCAATTGACGAGCATCTCGGTTTCTGGGTTTCCCGTCAATGAGACGAACATTGAAAACACGTTCTCCCAAAAGAACTATCATGAGAAATAACAACACCAGTGATTACCCTATGAAAGAAATATGCTTTGCATAGAGTTATATCCTCTTCTTCGGTAAACTTGGGACCACGATTTCTAAGAGACATTTCTGCAAAGGAGGAGGATATATATAAGAAAGAAAGAAGAAGAAGATGTGATTTTGGAGATACAATGAATGAATGAATTTTATAGGATTTGAGAACGAAAAATTTGCCGTTGGAAATGGAAATTTAGCCGTTGGCGTTTGCTGTAAAGTCTCGGGCGACATTAGTAAAGTCGCCCAAGAATTTCCTATGAGCGCCATTTGAATTACCAGCGCTCAATTTCTATTATAAATTTCCAAACCAAACGATTTCTCTCTCATCATCCACCATGTTTTCTAAAGGCAAAGCGAAGCAAATATTATGTGTCGAAGTAAAAGAGGTTTGCCCATTATGTTTCATGGATAACCACAGTCTTATGCAATGTCCTTGGATGTATTCAAAGTGTCCGCGGGAAGGTTGTTCACGCATCAGAATGGTGATTGAATCACAACCGGAAAAGCTCGGGTATTTGCAATGTCAAGATCCCAATTGTCCAGAGGAACCACATATGCTAGATGATGCTATGAAGATTAAAAATGAAGAAGAAGAAGAAGAAGAAGAAGAAGAAGAAGAAGAAAAGATTGCAACAATGTGCAAAAACTTCAAACTTAAAGCCAAATTGAAGAAGGAGTTATTACACTGCAATCATTGTGGATATGGAAATCACGAATACAAACATTGTCCACAGAGAATCAGTTCATGCTCAAAGCCTGGTTGCAGGACTTTTATGCATTTGCGGACTTCTTCTGAAGAAGACACATATGGAAGGCATTTTTGGGAATGTCCCAGGTGTTTTTTGGTGGAGTGGGCTGATTGAAGTTGTAGGACAAATCGATTCACTATGGTATTATGTTATTTAATTTGTTGTTTATTAGGTTTTATTATCTAAAACCATCAATATCAAGTAATTTAACTTTCACTTGGATTAAACATTGCACCATCAATTTCATAAATAAAAACATACTGCATTGAACAACCACATCATACATGAGAATAAAAGAAATACATTAAATTAAAACAACTACTACATATGCGTCAATTCTCAGCGGGTGATGGAATTCCTAGGTTGATGTAGGGATCGTATCTGTTGAGCACCCTAAGAATGTTGAAACAACCATGGAAAGCGAAAGGACGACCGCGGTGAGATGCTGGCCACATCGCTAGAGTTTCGAGCAACACTTCATGTTCGGCTTCACCGTTCAGCTTATTTTGGTGATTCAACATTAGTTGGGCGACAAACTCTAATACATTCGATTCTAATTACACTAAAACGATGGACCAATCCGTGAGAATCACGCCCACGGATGTTCCGGTTTGATGGTGAACATTCCGTAACATTTGTCCCAGAAAGTGAACATCGAATCGGGTACATTACGCATTATAGCTTCTTGTGTGTGAAAAACAAAGGCTCTACAAATAGATAAATCCTCTTGTTATGGGAATCCAACACGAACTGTAGGAGGCATTTTTGACAGTGAAGAAAGTGTAGAATGTGTGAATTTAGAGTTGAAAGTAGGAGTATTTATAGAATTCAAAAACTGTAGCCGTTGGATCAACGGGTTTTGCAGCCATTCAGATGGAG
>JAJJWW010017478.1:0-43581 GCA_023531295.1 Papaver armeniacum
AAAAGAATTGGAGATTATTTTGAAGTTGAAATTGCGGGGAAAGAGTTATGGGTCACTATAGTGGAATTGCGGCTCATTTGAAGCCAGGATGGGGGAAGAAAGGTGTGGTGAATGAACACAAGCGGGGGAATAACTCATTTTACGATTGCAAGTGGAGATGGTTCTGTGCTTGATGAGCAATAGCAGCAGGTGTTGACGCAGTCATGGATTAGATATATGTTTAAGGCGATAAAATTGCGGGGTTATAGAGGAATGGCTTAAATTGTGTGTTATGAAGTTGCGGGCGCATTGGTTGTGTTACGAGAAGAAGTCGCGATTGATTAGTATTCTTTGGGTGTACACTGGAGAGCAAGTAGTGATAGAAATGGTGGTAATGAAGCTGTTTGTAGATGAATGTTAGGTTTACTGAGTTCTTAGTTCTTGGCATTTGAGCAGGGGGTGTTGTTTGTTGTCAATGCGAGAATGAGAAGGAACTGATGCCATTAAGTTGGTATGGATGAGCGGTGAAAACATTACAGAGAATGATGATTGGAGTGAATTGCAGCTTTGCAGAAGCTACAGGAGGTGTATGAGATTTGAATTTCAGTTGAAGCAATGGCATGGATTGCAGTTTGGAATGGAGTTATGGATGTGAACTAAAGTTGTTGGTTGCTGTGTGTTTGGCTAGATAATGGGAATGGGTTGTTGCTGGTACTTGGCCTGGCATAGAAGAGTTGAAACTACAGAGAGAGGTGGCTTAATATGCGGTGATGCTTGCCTGATGATGGTGCGACACATCACAAGTTCAAGCCTTGAAAAGAATGGCTTTTCCTTGTCCGAGTAGACTAAGTCGGGTGAGTTAGTAGCGACTCGGATCCGACAAGGCGATTAGAATCGAGTCCACGACTCATGCACGACTCGGTCCTTGACCGAGTTGACCATCCTTGACCAGGTGATTTCTTTGGCTACCTGAAAGACGATTCCCGGTGACTATTCTGGTCGGATCCCGGCGGTAAACCCAGTTTTCCGGCGACTACTTTTTTTTTCAAGAATTTTATTAGGTTATTTTACACATAGTCATATGGGCTTCAGGCTTCTATCTTATGGACTTTGGAGGATTAACCTAGTTTTGGAAACAAGGATTGATATAAAAGAAGAGTCTTTTACAACTTGGAGGATCACGTATTAGGGTTTAAAAGAAGAGTCTTGAAGCTTTGGAGATAGACGCTTTTACTTACGCTGCTAGGGTTTGCTTTGCTTTCATCTTCTTTATTCAATTATTATTATGTTGATGAACTCCATAGCTATGAGTAGCTAAATTTAATATTATTAGTTAAGGATGTAGTCCTATTTCTAAAACTTGTGCTTGATTAATGCATTAGTTTTCTCTCTTGATTATCATTCAAATATCTACTTGTTTTTATGATCACATGATTGATGTATTGTGATAGGATTAGATACTTTCTTAGTTAAGTGGCCAATTAATTGAACTTGCACCTTTTCCATAGCTATTTTAGGGGTTTTTCATCGAGCGATAGCCCTGAATACAAGTAACATGATATGTTTACGGTTTGTAGTGATACACTCTCGTAATCATATGCAGAGTTTGACCATTTTCCGAATTGTTATGCGTAATATATGGCAATTGCATTGATTAGCCTATTTCTGAAAATTAATGCTCTAGAATTTAACTTAATTAGCGCAAGGTGTTAAGTTATTCTTTAGGTAGAATTCACATACGCAACTCTAATGTGTGTGTTGATGAACTTAGGAAATTAATAGATTATCTTGCTCTCTTGATACTCTAGGCTTTTGATGATAAAGAGATTAAATTGTAATTCTAATCATATATGAAAGCACATGTTTAAGATTGAAGATGAACTCCTTGACCAATATCTTTCTCTCATTGATTATTTCTCCAATTTTCTTTGCTTTTGATTTACTTCTATTGTTTACATAAAATCAGAAATCCCCCCCCCCCCAATTGGTTACTTTTAGGAAATTGAATACGTAATAACTACAATTGCCTCTCTGTGTAAACAAACTCTTTCTTATCATATACTTTAAGAAAGTGAAATTATTTTTGACGCATACGACATCGATCAAATTTTGCGCCATTTGCCGGGGAGGCATACGGCTAGTTATTAAGTTTTTAGTTTCTTATTTTTGTTTTTGCTTATATCTTTGCTTTTTGTTTCTTGTCTCTTGTTCTCACTTGTTTTCGAGAATCGTTTTTCAGGTACTAATCCCTGGCTCCCAAGAATTGGAACTATCCAAGGTGCGGGATAACTACTCGTGAAGGAACAATACTTCAAGCAAGACTTGACGAGACGGAAGAACAAGAGTTGGAAGTAGAAGAAGAGACTTTCCAGCAAGAAGAAGAAGTTTTAGAACAAGAGGTTCCGGCAATGGGTGATGCAAATCGTACACTCAAATACTTGGCTTCTCACAAGCTGGATACACAACAGTGTATTCAAACAAACTCTACTTTCGAGATCAATAGGGGTTGCTTAGAGAATTACCAAAGTTCCATGGCATGGTGAATGAAGACCCAAACAAGAATATTATGGACTTCCACACCATTTTCATGGCCATGCTTCAATGGATACGATGCGGAAGGTGCAATGTTAAAAGTTTTCCGATTCTCTTTGGCGGATAGTGCTAAGGATTGGTTGTATTACTTGCCTGCGGAAGTGTCACAACATGGAATGGGTTGAAGAAACTCTTTTAGAGAGATATTTTCCATCATCAAAGGTTACTCAAATTCGCAAGGAGATTTGTGGGATGAAGCAAAATGTGGGAGAATCTTTATATGAATGTTGGGAACGATACAAGAGATTGGTGGCAAGCTGTCCTCACCACAGACTGGCGGTACGTTTATAGAGATAAAACTTTTGTCCATAGTGTTCTAAAACCACAGACTTATGAGGTCTTGGCGTGTTTTCTGCTCCGATACCAATTGAAAAAGCGGGTTACAATAACCACACGCAATTTTTCGTTCAAAAAATTTGTACGGACTAAACTCAATATAATTAAAGAGTAACAACTTAATGAAACTCAATCTATGAAAGATGTCAAAGATATGTATCTCTTTCTAAATCCAATCAGTTAATCAAACAGATATGAATTCATGAACCTGATTGAGAAAACTCAAATGGTAACAAAGATCAACAAGTAAGGTCGGATTTATGAACTGTGATTGAACAACGGACAACCTGTGATATTTCAGTTATATCAATAAAATATATATAATGCAAAAAATAAATAACACAGACACAAAAAAAATTGTTAACGAGTAAACCGCAAATACAGAAAACCCCCGGGACCTAGTCCAGACTTGAACACCAGACTGTATTAAGACGCTATAGACTCTAGCCTCTTGACAAGATAACCAGATTGGAATGTAGTTGAGCTAACCCAGAGTATCACACCGATTAAGGTATAGTCGCATTCCTTACGCCTCTTGAATCTCACAAGACCCTGCGCACTTGATTCCCCTATCTAATGTCTTTTATAGCCTAGGAGTTACTACAACCCAAAGTGGGAGACTTATAAACAAGTCCGTCTCCCAAAGATAAGTCTATTATTTTTGGTTTCCGTCTTTAGATAAAGATCAAGGTGTTAGAGCACTTTGCTCGGTCGAACTCGCATGCGTGGCTATCTCAAGCATGTTTGTCAATGTTAGTGATCAAAACTATAAGTCTTGATTTCTAGTCTACTATAGCTAAGTCTCGGACTAGGATAGAAAGTGTAGTTGAGCTCAAGAACTCCATGGCGATCATCATACAAGACGAAAAACTACTCAAGGAACTGGGTGGAACTTCATCCACTAAAAGGTATGTGGAGACTTGAACTTATTCATCACTCAAAAGTCTATCTACTATATCTCCTATCCCGAGACAAAAGTCGTATTTCTATATAGACTTTGATTATACACATTTGCTATTTGAGTAGTTTATCTCGCCTATCTATTTCTCGAAATATGTGTTGGTAAGCTTTCGCTTTGGCCAAGTTCATCTTTACCTAGTGACGAAAGTCATGTTATGTTTCAATCACTTTAAAAATGGCTTTGACGTTTGACTCAGCTATTTTCATCAAAAACTTCTAGACTCGATCTGATAATCAACCAATATGATAGATAATCAAATGTATATAAATGTGTTTAAGAGAGTTTTTCAAATACTCAAATTCTCATGTAAATATCTATAAGCATTTGAAACATAGTCGGATTGATTTTTTTATTCCTACAAATACTTTATACAAAAACCAATTCATGAACTTAATGCCACAATTTGCAAAACAAGTTCGCAAACTTGAGTTCATGAGTGTAAAAAAATAGTTTGCATACAAAGTATGTAATCAGTTTTTTATACTTGCTGATATTAGAACCTATCCACTGTCGTTCTCAAAAACTACAGTTCCGGACCCGGTTGGTCATTGTCGTTCGAACGCAATTGCGGACCTAGCTCAGTTATTTATGTTCACAAACTGCAGTTTCAGACCTACCTTGGTCATTTCCGTTCGCAAACATAGTTTACAAACTGCAGTTCCGAACTCAACGGAAAAAAATGTTCGCAAACAATAGTTCCAGACCCAGACATACAAAACTCGTTCGCAAACACGAGTTCCGGACCCAACCAGTATTTCACAGCTCGCATACAAAGTACGCATACTATTCCATATTTAGGTTTTGGTAGTAGTTCTAAAACTCTCGATAATCGATTTGAAACATCCTTAGAAGAACAACAATGGTAATATTATGCATACCACTAACTTCAAGTAATTTTCAAATGATTATTTGATCAATACGAAACATTCCGAGTTCACATCAAATGACTGTCTTACACAAATTATGTAAGATGTTCAAGGCAATTTTCACATGATCAACTTTTGACATAGTATTTAGTCCTTAAAAAATGAATTGTTCATAACTAAAATAGTCAAGTAGATGATGAATAATTCTAAGCTTTAAATTCACATTTCGAGAAATATATTAACTCGACTAGAAATTTCAATGTGTATAATATTAAGTCTATATATCTATATGACTTTTGTCGTTAGAAGATATACTTGAATAGACTTATGAGTGATAGATAAATTTTAGTCTCCACATACGTGTTATCGTCGAAGTTCCCCCAAACTCTTCAATAGATCTTCTTCTTCAAATGGTGAATGCCGTGAAGTCTAATGATCAACTACATACTTATATCCTAATCAGAGATATAGCTATTAGTAGACTAGAAATCAAGATATAGCTTTGATCAACTAAATTTGACAACAAGCTATGCGAGTTCGACAGAGCAATGCTCTACTTGATTCGTTAAGCGAATCGGACATTAGATTCAATTTTTATAGTTGGATCGCACCAAACACAGATTGTTAGATTTTTTCGTATTTAGAAAATACAACAACAAGATCACTTGTGTGATGGTGATGGAGAAAATTATGAGCACGCTTTGAGCGCGCATGCCATAACTCCCGTCATGCGCCATGATGAAGCTACGGTCCGGCTAAAAATCTAGGCAAATTCACGTCCATTTGCCCATGCTCGTGGAGAATGATGCTTCTAACTAAGCTTCCACACCATTCCAAACTTACCCTTGTCCGCTAAAGGGTGTAAGGCTATAATGCCAAGGCTAATGTATTCTCGCATGCATCTATGGCTCTGCCTCAACGTAGGGAATTCATCACTTTGAATTTCCCATCTAGGCGATAACTTAGTCATCTTGTCGAGTCTTGTCGGGCATAAGGCATAGGCCGCTTTAAGCCTTTGACATTCCCTACCTTACCTCGCTTACCAACTCTACGTATCTTGAGAGGAAGTATTAGCATCCCTTTCTTGGCATGTAACTAAGCCTCATCAATCTTGGCCGCAATCATCTCTTGCATCGAGTTCTGAGCTTATATGATATTAGGGGCCAACGTGTTGGACCGGCAATGCTGCAACTCATTCGGCTGCCCTCACGCACCCTTCCCTACTCCAAAGGGATCAAACAGACCGTAGTTCATCCTCGAATGGACGAAAACTTAAACCAACTCATTTGTAAGGTGTGGCCTAGCAAAAATGGTAATGGCCTAGTCGTATAGGCCATTAGTCAAAATGCACAAAGGTTGCGCATTATCGGGTGCGACATGGCATAGTGATTCCTAAGCGCCAAATGCCCTCTTTAGGGCTACGCAGCTATAAATGAGGCTTACGCATCATTTATACTCTTTCCGCAAGCTATGAAGCTTACTTGCAATTTCTACAACTTAGAAAAGGTGAGCATATTGACATGATGGCTTCATTATTCATCGCAATAATTGCGTGTGATGATTGTGCACAATGATTGTGTGTGATGAATGAGTGTAATGATTGCACACGATCATTGCGCGTGATAATTGCGCGATACTCGTTCGGTGACCCTCTCGGCTTGTTACCTGTAATGGATTGTGTAGTACTCGTTCGGCCCGACCCTCTACGGCACGATGCACAATGATTGTGCAATATTGGCTTTTAGGCCATTGGTCCTCTTAACGTAACGAGAAGCTTCGGATGAAGCTTCATCCCATGCCATGGCGCATCTTTCGGCATGCGCCATGCTAAACTTCTGCGGGTGTTACATTATTCACCCCTTTAAAGAATTTTGTCCCCAGAAATTCAAAACAAAAACTATTGTGGACAAGCTCTTCGGTTTGGATTTGAGCAAAAGTCCCATACCGGATGCTCAAAAATCACGGGTTTCTTCAAGTTGTCGTGAACAACAATTTAGACCTTCGAGCAAATATCCCATATTGCATACTCGGGAATCAAAAAGAGTCCACAACGTTACCAAGAATCTCAATTGGCCGGTGTCAAAGGATATATCAACAAGGTATCCTAAGGAGCGTCCCATACCACCACTCGGGAATCCCTAAAGTTCACAAGTTAAAAGAATGTCGTCAAAACGACATGATTCTAATTTGATGTTGTGTAAAAACAGGATCCAGTTGCCCCCGTCCCTGGCGGTCATCCGAGTTGCTACTCGTGAGTGGGATGCTATCAAGACCTAACAATGCACACCATTGGCCGGTTGCCAACATGTAGGGATGATCGGTCCAAGGCATATGCCTTATGCCCGGACAAGACTTAGCACGATATGATTGGTTACTCGGCTAGATGGGAAATTGAGTGATGAATTCCCTACGTTGAGGTAGAGCCATAGATGCATGCGAGAAGGCATTGGCCTTGGCCTTATGGCCTTACACACTTTAGCGGACAAGGGTAAGTTTGGAACGGTATGGAAGCTAATTTACCTGCATCATGCTCCACGAGCATGCTTGCAAGTGAAAATGGGTGTGCATTTGCCTAGCTTTTAGGCCCGGACTGTAGCTTCATCATGGCGCATCGGGAATTATGGCCTGCGCGCCCGGGCGTGCCTAGCGTAATTTTACGGTCCGTCGCAGATTATTTGTGGATACAAGATCGAGACGATATAAAAATAAAGTGTGTACTTGATAATATGTCCAGGAAATAACCAGAAACTCTATAGGATCGAAAGGTGTTTGGGGATGTCCAAGTTAAAATTAAGGAAGTTGAACTTAAAGTTAAATTGGCAACTCAAGTTTACGATGATAACCCTTTTGATGATGAGGCTCTTAAATAATTAGTAAATGCTCAAAATGAATATGCTAACAGGGAAAGTTCAAGCAAAAACTTTGTTAAGACAAAAATCTAGAGTCAAGTGGATTAAAGAAGGGGCATCTAATACTAGTTTTTTCATACAAATATGAAAATTAAAAAATCCAGAAATATGATTAGTAAGCTTGAAGATTATGAAGGAAATATGATGGCGAGATCAAACACAAATAGCTATTTTTTTTGTTAATCATTTTCAAAAGAAATTTGAGTTTCAACCAATTGATGGTGTAGATAAGTTATTAAAGGTGATACCAAAAGTTATTAATGATGAAGATCAAAAAAATTTGGATGTCATCCCTGAAGCAGAAGAGATAAAGAATATAGTATTTGAAATGGATCCAGAGAGTGCTCCTGGTACATATGGATTTTCAAGCATTTTTATGGAAGCCGTTGGGATATCATAAAACATGATTTAGTGGAACAAGTTTTGCTACTATTCATTTGTTGGAGGATAAAGTTTGTACCTAGAGGAATGAATTCAAGTTTTTTAGTCTTGTTGTCAAAGACACAAGGTGCAAAATCTACAAACCATTTTAGACCAATTGGGTTAAGTAATGTGGTCTTTAAAATTTTTACAAAATTGATCACTAAAAGGATTAGTAGGCTAATGGATATTCTTGAAGATTAGTAAGCTTGAAGATTATGAAGGAAATACTTGGACATTAGGCTAATGGATAAAATTTTAAAGAATATCTGTTTAAGCTTGGACATTAGTAAGTTTGATGATGTCTGTAAAGCATCTAAGGATAAAAGCCCTCTTGTAAAACAAATACGGATGACAACAACATGTGCTACCATGTAGGAATTATGGTTTTAGAGAAATGCAAAATTATTTGAGGAGGTAAAACCCAATCTTAACAAATTCAAGTGCAGGATTCTTCAAATGGTGTATGAAGGAGGCTATAAAATGAAAGCAACTAGATGGGGACGGTGTTATGACATTGAGATAATCTCCTTCTTCAAACTTTGAGTTTAAGTTAGTGTTGTTTTTATTTCGTGTGTCCGATTTTTGATAGTAATGTGCCTGTCTGTAATTGTTAAAGCTTGACTTTTGTTTTTCAATCAATGGAAAAAATGTGATTATTAAAAAAAAAAAAAAAAAAAAAAAAAGTCAAACTTATCTTAATAATCAAGCGAGATCTTATCTAATTGATTCTAGTTAGATTACGATTATTGGTTACCATTAGATATATAATGGAAGAGATCAAAGAGGGAATCAACTCAAATCCCAAACCGAATATACAAGTCTTTTGTTGTCGATATTGAAATACAACCTACCGCGTGGAGAGTGTGGACAAGATTAGTATTTGATGATTAATTAACCACACAAATAGATGGCACACTAATCTTAAGGACTTTTTAGGAAGAAATTTAGTTTAGGGGGTAAGCTACTAGTATTAACAATTTAGGGGGGAAACTACATTACTAATTCGTTTGGGGAAAACTCATAAAACCACCATTGGTTTCTTTGAGTACTTGATATGTAGGAGGGCGCTTTAATGATCATTGAAGAATCCGCTATGATCAAGAGTCAACCTTACAACTCCAAAGGATTATGTCACTCAACTATATTATTGCTGTTGTTGTGTGTCGGATTGGTTGGTAACAATTTATTTTTCTGTGCAGTAATCATTTCAATATGCTTTACTGTTTTTTGTGTTATATCTATTTTCAACAAAACCTGCACCGTTTTCAAATCATGCTAGTGATAATTAGAAAGTTAGTTATAATTTCTACTGGGCACCCCTTAGGGGATGCTGTGTTCACTCAATTCACACTATAAGTTTCAGAGAAAGATCAAGTTATGCACGTGATGATGACCACTCAAGTCTTAGAACTTCGGGGAGTTGATTTTATTAGTTGGTTAGCTTCTGCTGTGTTTATTTTATATTTGCAAACCAACTCACTATTGTATATGTATCATTTGAGACAATTTCTTGTATATATTTCTGAGAGGGTTAATTTTGGTTTAGAACTTTTAAATTAATGTTTAAATAGATGATTTAGATCCTTATTGCCGCATATCGTAGATTGGTCTTTCATAATTCTAAATAGCTGGATTTTGGGCACTACACTATATACTTGACATGCAATCAAGTGGTGAGTTTTTGGGGTTAAAAAGTACTATCGATGGTTGAGAGAAAAAAAAGGGGGGTACAAAATGTAGGCATTGGTTTATTTTCTTTTGACATTAGCATTGCTCTTACGGGTTGTTAATGCTACGGTAGAAAAAGAGTTTTCGGTATGAAAGTTGTGAAGAATCGGTTGCGCAATCGAATGGCAGATGAGTGGATGAATGATAATTTGCTTTGTATATTGAAAATGACAGTTTTGATACTATTAATAACAAGGTTATCATAAGATGATTCCAAAATATGAAAGCTCGGCGTGGAAAATTATGAAATGTATCGCTTCAATAAAAAAATTATTAATGAACAAAAATAAAATAGTGATTTTTTTATGAAATGATTTTACCAACATAAAATTCCAGTTCGACATTTTATAAATCATTACGTAGTTAATTAAGAAAATTATGCGGTGCGGTGGTAACATGAAATGTCTTTCAAGATGGAAACATATCTTAAATAGCATAATATTAACTAAAAATTTTTGTTTTGTTTTTTTTTCAAAAATTTGTTAATTGATATAAGTTTCAAACTACTGATATAAACAAAAACAATAAAAAGAAGATCATGTCAAGAATTGCTAGCACTATTGCTAGAGTTAAAAAAAAATTAAAGCGGTGATATTTGGGAATTATGGTGGTAAAAGAAAAAGTTAGGACTTTGAGTGGATCTTGCAATAAAACATATCCTTCTTGAGTACAGTTTTGACAATACTGAACTATGAAGTGCGCTAGTGGGGATGAGAAATCCTCCATTTTTCGGATAGGGTTGGTAGGTAGAACTAGTTTGGGAATCATTATTATTAAACTTGAAGGATACAAATGTGAAATGTATCACTTGAACTCTGCCCTAAAGGGTCGTAGAAGACTTTACCCCATAACTCTTTATATATATTAGAACTATTTGTCGTTAAAGTGGTATTGGCAATAATTAAAGCAGATAAGTTCCAAGAATTAGTTATCATATTTGATTGCGAAATAGCAGTACAAATCTTTAGTAGAATTAAAGGTTTTTTTTTTTGATCGGAAGACCTTACAAACAAGAAAAATAAAAAACAAGATGGTCAAGAGATGGTACATCTTTTGTTAGAGTTAAAGCAGTTGCTATTTGAAAAGTACGTTGATAAAGGTAGGAGGTTGGAGTTTGAGTGGGTTTGTCGTGAGGAAAACAACTCGGCAGATAGATTTGCCGACAAGGGGCGTCAATCGGGGGCTCCTATGAGGATGATTCCATATCCTCTCAGTGGAAAAAGAAATTGGACCTACCAAATATTTTTACGAAAAGAAAAAAAGAAAAAAAATTGTTATTTTCGGGGAGGTAACATGGAAACCTTTTCTACACTAGAAGTAATTTCTACCGATAGCATTTATAGCACATCATTTGTGAGTAGTGACAAAGAATATCAACCAATTCTTTGGCCATCAAAAATAAATGATTCTAATTTCATACATTATCGTTGAATCTTTGAATGTTAAAAGGTTTCATAAAGTTCATAAGTTATCTAAATTCTTTTAACTGCAAATTACCTTTCTTCATTTCGTTTGGTAAGACTTTTCTAACTTAATTAGTTTCGTATAACATATGCATTAACATGTGTTGTTAACATTTTTGCATTTTTTTTTTTTGTTTCTTTGAATTTTCATTATACATGTCACACATTCTGCATTTTAATATCTCGTACTCATTTTTTTATTTGACATTTATTGAAGTTATACTATGCTTTAGTCTTTAATATTGATTTCACCTATTTTCAACCCACACTTTTCCTATTTGCTACGCTCATCGGAATTTCTAAAGTAAATACACTTTGCAATTTTATTTTTACCTACTTACCACCTAACCTACAAAAGTCAAGTTAATTAGACTAAGTATTTCCACTTTTATTTTTCTTCTTCTCCATTAATCTTTATTTTCATTAAAAAAAAACAATTGAATGTATTAACCTAGGTTAGAATTTTGCTTTTATCATTTAATTCGTCAAGAAAGAAATGATTTGATCGTCAAATAATTAAATACGCAAACCTTGTGGAATATTCCACGATTGAAAATCTAGGACCAAAAACCCAAACCGTAATAAAACAAACATCCAACAAGATAATATTAATTTTACTGGAAACTCATTTTGTGAATAAGGTTTGGAGGTAAGTGATCAACGTTGGTGGTTAGATTAGTGTGTTCTTCTTTTTCTTTTTGGTTTTTGTTGAATGGTCACTAGTTACGGGAAGACTAGAAGGATTCTAGTCGTTCATACCGGACGACTTTGTTAGGCCACAATCGGTTGTATCTAGATATATTTTTTTAATGCATGCAACTGTTTGAATGTTTACGACTATGGGCACTCCAAGTCACCAATAATCAGACGATTGCAACTACCGTAAACAAGTTCTTGAATTAAATTTCTTCAGAGACTTTGTTTTGTAGTCGTTCATAAATGAATGTTAGGATTACTCTAGTACACTAAGCTACAAAGTTCTTTCAAACACCACCAAAAAATAAATGCGGACTACTACATCTAGTTTTAGATTATTTTTTTAATGTGCGCAACTAGATAAGGTTCTTAAGAATATTTGAGAAACAATCAAAAAGACAAATATTTTCACCGAGTTTTATTTAATTATTTGTTTCCGCCAATAAAACAAGAACAACCAAGTTAAAGTGGACTCGAAATGAGTTAGTGATTCAATCCTTAATGCCAAATTCATAAATTATACTACACAAACAATAACCAAACAAGATATGCCCCAAACTAACATAACAAATAGTTAGTGTTTTTCTTTCTCTTATGAGTGATGATGATGATCGGTGGGTGGAGGTGGTGTAGAATAAGGTGGTCGGTGATAGAGATGGTGAAGAAGAATTATTTTAGAACTTAGGTTTTTTTTTTTAGTTATTGATAATTTGTGTGATTGAGTGTAAATAAAAAGTCAAAAACTGGTATTTAGGATATGTGAAAAAGTATATAGGTGGTATAAATAGGATAAGTTGGGGTGACAATTAATACGGGCGACAAACAGGAAAATGTGGCTTAATATTAGACAAATAGACAAAAAATTGATGAACGAGTGATATATGGTATTAGTGGCACACCATTTTGATATGATTTCTCATTACCTTTTGGATATTCAGCGAGTGTTGTCGCTATTTTACCCGTGATCTTTTTTTTTTAGTAAATTTGATTCAAATTTCTCTAAAATACCTGAGAAATATTCAGATTTGTTCTCTACTGCAGCAAGAGGATAACTCCTAAATACTTATCCTGCAACCCCATCCTTTTGATGTTTAAAATATATGTAGTAGTCAATTTATCATGATTTCTAGTTTTAAGACTAAAAGCTAAACCATGTTTCTAAAATTGATAACTTCCACAATATTTACTAAACTTTTCAATAATATCATAGAGATGTCTCACTTAAGTAGGATTAGCTTTAGTAAATATCAAAGAATCATCACCAAAGAATAAGTGTGAAACAACATGACTAGTACTGGAAACCTTAATTCTTTAATCACATTATTATTCTCAACACGAATCAAAGCTTTGAGAAACACATCCATACATAATGTGAAAAGATAAGGAGCCAGTGGGTCTCCCTGTCTCAAATCTCAATCCTCCATATGGCCAAAACAGTGGAGACAGTAGTCACTCATTCAAATGCACTGATGTGGGAATAATGGTCACATATTGGCTAATAAGCTGACACCACTCAGCGCTAAAACCAAGGTTTCTAAGATAGTTAAGAAAAAAAGGGCATTTTGTCATATCAAAGGCCTTACTCATGTCTAATTTTATGGCCATGTATACTCTTCTTTGAGTTATGTTTTTTTTTTCATGGTGTCCACCAATTCATGACCCATGACAATATTATCCGTCATAAGTCTACCCTGCATAAAAATAACTTGATAAGGTGACATCATCTTTTTGAGTAAATGTTTGATTATATTACCAATCAGCTTAGAGATATTTTTATAAAACGTATTACAGAGGTTAATGCGTCAAAAATCAATAGATTTAGGGACAATTTATTTTTTGTATCAAAGACGGAAAATTATTGTTATTTTCTTTTAACATATACTTACCATGAGCCAAAGATTGCACCATCATAACAATACCTCTACCTACAATTTCCCATATTAGTTGATAAAAATTTGGAGAAAAACCATCGGGTCCTGGGAAAGCCATGGTTTCACTTTAAACACCACAAATTTAGTCTCTTAAGAAGCAAGAACTCTAAGTGAATTTGCATTATCAGCATCATTGATCAAGACAAGACAAGAAATTATTATCCTGATTAGAGTTACTAGTACACTCATGGAAGCAATACGACTTTTTAAACTAGTTATATCCGTTAACCAGATACCTTTAGGGTCCTTTCAATACTGATTCTTATAGTACTGTTCGAGGAGTTGATAAACTAATTCTAGTGGATGTTTATTTGCCGTTGATATTTATATCCCGAACTCTTTGTTTATAAAAATCTTCCCCAACCTTTTTCCAGTGCTCTAATTGAGCAAGCGCAGTGGATATCCTAGTATCACAAGTGTCAACTACCCCCTGAGAAAACCTCCTAATTGGTTATTCAATCTACTACTATTAGTTTAAATGTGATAAAAGAAATGAGTATTCCAATAACCTAAAGCTTGTCCGACTTGTCTCAAGGAACTTTTATGCTTAAAAGCTGAGGAACCTTGAGTATTAGCTAGCTAATTTTCCATCACCACAGTTTTACACTTATCATTTCTAAGCCAACATTTGTTAAATTTTTTGCGTACTTTTTCAAGACAACGGACACTGTAGGTATTGCATAAACCTATGACAATGATGTACCCAAGGAATATTCTTTGGTTAGTGAAAATATTCGACATAGTTAGGCATTTAATTTCTTGACAATTCCATTTGTTGCTGATAAATTTGGGGGATGCTTAGTGTCGTTGCGAATAGGTTTGAATATCATACGATTATAAAGAAGTCGGCATGGCGTTCATCATTTTACCATCTTTGAATCGAGTCTATTTTACTCATATACCATGTCGGATCAAATAAAAAAAAATCGCAATCAACCTCATTTGGACCTATACATAAGTATTCACAGTACTTAAATCGTTAACCGCATTATTTTCTTCGTGTGGCTCTTCATTTGAACTTTCATGCTCATATATGTCCCGATTTAGGGTTTTTCATATATGAAACTCTAATTGTCTACATAACGTTGCCATTAATAATGGTTATTAAAAGAAACATAAGCACTTTCTTCTAGGCGAGATGAAAAATCTCCAACAAATTCCTCACCAAAATCTATCAAAGACCCTAGTTTTTCAAAATTCCTTCAAAACTTTTTGTTCCTCTCTGACTAAACTAAGACTATAACTAACTCTAATTCATATACTTTATATTAACTAACTTATTTATTAACTACTACCTCCGTCTCTAAAAGATAGGCGGGTTTGTGTGTAAAATTACACACAAACACGCCTATCTTTAGAGGGAGTAACAACTAATTAATCAAGAGTATTTTAGCCATTATTAAAAATAAATAGATAAACTTCAAAACGTTTCTACTTTATTTTATTCAACATTCCCTAATTTTTAGGCGTATCCCCAACAATCGAACAAGAGGTCTGGTTAATGATTTTGCTGGTTCAAAAGCTACTTTGGGATTATTGTACTTATATCGAAAATTTTCTTCCCAATTTTCCACTGGAACAAGCGATGGTAACTTAATATATTTTCATGCTTTTTTTCTTGAAGCTTTTGAAAACATTCTTCTTTTTTGTAGCCTAAATTTTTTATAAAGAAAAACTAAAAGAATTTGTATACAAGAATCCAGTAATATAAAGCATAAAGGTGTGAGTTGAAATGTCTGAATAAGCAAAGCCGTTGGTGACACAACTTCGGTCGCGCGATGCAAATTTTGTGGCCGACGAAAAGTGTTCAATCACACGACACAAGTTTTACCACGCAAATCTCTAGTTTTATTTTGTATTACCATGGTGGAGTATCTTTTATTTTATTTCGACTAGATTTTGTGCCCGTGCTACGCACCGGGAGGCTCCGCAAACCATCCACCATCATTTCTTGTTTTTCACCCGTCGTGCATTTTTTGATTTGGTGTCGCGGGGCTTCGCCCCGCCCCGGCGCTTCGCCCCGCCCCGGCGCTTAGGATTTTTGATTTGGTGTGCCTCGGCTTCGCCTGGTCCCGTCGCTTAGGATCTTTGATTTGGTATGGTTTCGCCTCGCCCCGTCCCGATGCATGCTAAAGATTTTTGATTTTGGGTGGCCCGACTTTAAATTATGGTTTTTTGTTGACGCAAGTCTATCAAATTTCCATTGGAGCAGCATCCGTCGCTTAGAAGCCCCATCCCGATGCATGTTTAGGATTTCTGATTTGGTATGAGTTTACCTTTCCCATTTAGTTGTTACCATAATCAAATAAATGCAAATTTGATAATTTATGCATGTTATTTCTTTCTTAAAAATAACCAAAACCAATTTACTAAGTTCGATAATATTTTGACTATCACAGAAGCATAAGAGCTTTTGTACAAAAAAAAAAGCATAAGTTTATACAAAGAACTAAACTTGATTGGTTGGATTTCGTGATTCACAATGACATATAGAGAGATCTTGATTTTCTTTCTAATGCTCAATGAAAGAAATGAAAAATGTACTTGACTTGGACTCTGTTGTCACCAACCACAAAGCATTATGAATGATCAATTCAATGAAAACCCACAAACAAATCTTCCATACCAATACCATAATACAGGCAAAAAACAATAAAAACGTTTTCCCTTATTTTTCCTTCATTCAGGCTTTTTATCAAACAAATGATGTGCACTATTTTGTGCTTGAGCAGGCAAGTTTGTTTCGTAGATTTGGCCCCCTTTTTATAGTTTTGTTGACCTGCAATTTCAAGTTCAACCAGTACCAATCGATCCAAACTCGAAAACACCTCTAAAATAGCCACCTTTCAACACCAAAAACAATGAAAGCAACAACACCACTTGGTTGTTTTCCAGGCGTGAATTATTGTCCTAAACTCATACAAACTCAATATAATTCGAGTTTTGAGATGCACCCAATGTTCAGGATCCTTCTTAGTTTCTAAATCAACTCTTCAAATATAACTCTTAATCCATAGAATACGACCCAAAAAGCCAGCAGCAAAAATCACTTATTACAGGCATTGTAAATTCCAGCATTTTTCTATGTTTTGATGAAGTGATATTTGAATATTATCAAGAGATTGTAATATTAAAAAAAAAAAGATACATGCAATGAGTAGGGTTACATGGATAGTGAATCTATAGATTAGAGAGCAAAACCAAAATAAAAAAATCAACAAAATCAAAAAAAAAAAGAAAGAAGAAGAGCAAACCCTATTCTCTGTATATTTGGGAAATATGAAATCAAATATCAAAATAATATGTTGAACAACAAATCACAGAAACCCATATCTAAAAATTTAAAGAAGAAGAATCCCAACCTCCAGAGTTGAGAAAGGGGAAGAATTCAAAGGGTTGGACTTAACAATCATGTAAATAAACCTTTTCCAGATTAGAACGTAAATAAACCGAACAAACAATAATTAGAAGGAAAGAAAAATCAACAATAAGAACACAATGCAAAGACAATTCTAATTTGGCCAACCAAGCTACTGTATTTGGATGATAAGTTAATCAAACCAATGGGCATGGATGAAAATATTGCAGGGATTTGTTGCAGAAGAAGAAGTGAGGTAGGGCAGGAGGAAAGCCCTAATAAGTGAGATTTCTTACGTGTGTGTAACGGTGTCAGAGATTACTTACGGGTGTGTCAACACTTAACGGATGTTGATAAAGTACGGTTAAGTTTTTGGTGTAAACCAAGTTTAAGTTATTAATTAAGTGTAAATACTCACGTAAGTTTTGTATACCTACGTTTTCCCTAACTGCGTTATTAACAGTCATTTAAATATAGGGTGTAAACAGAGTGTAATCCAGTTTGTAATATCTCGACCAATATAGTTCTGCCACTTGTCCTCTCCAAAAATGCTCTGTGTGAAAGCTTTTATCTAATTTAGTTTGAGGGAGGTGTTATACTCACCGTGTGACGTGGGAGCTCATATGACTTAGCATTTTAAAGGATGGGAGATTTATTCGTTTTACCGTAGTAAAGAAACAAGTTTCCCCATCCACCTGGCTTGACAATTTTATGATTATATCTGGCTATGATCCGTATCCAAGCCCGTGACCCGTTTTGTAAACACTAGTTTCAAGTTCTTGGTTCTAACCTGGTTTTCCCCTGAAGGGTCCAACTCTCCCAAATAATCTCTGCAAGGGTTTTACTTCGAACTCTTCTCTTTCCCCCTCTCAGTAGAAACTAAAAAAACGACCTTCAACAAGGAACCCCCTTTTCTCCACTCTAAATCCTTCTTCCCAGCTGAGAAGAAGAATCAATGGGTGAAAGAGACATTTATGTACCTCCATCTACTGGCATGGCACCAGTAGTTTGGACTGATGTTTCTTCTTTGCTTGAAGCTGCTTGCCAAGGTATTACCTTCAATTCAACAAATTTTGGATTTTTTCTATAATTTTTTTTCGCTTAATTTAGTGGCATATATCAGGGTTTAATGTATACTTTTTGATTGATTTGTCCTTTGTACTCAAAGATCTTGAAGAGGGTGAGCTAATTCATGGGGATAATTTCAGTCTATTTGCTGCTATGTCTGCGTTGGAGGTACTTATAGATTGATTCGTTAATCTGTTTATGATTTGTTATTTGTTACCTGCTGTAATTGGGGTTTTGTTTATTCAGATAATGGACCCAAAAATGGATTCAGGTATTAGAAACAGTGGATATAATTCAGTTGAAGAAGCTATTGAGAATGGTGTTGCCCCAATTCCGTTTAGTTCTGTTAGGACTGTTGATGTTCAGTGCACACTCGATGTCATGGATCATCTTTTAGCATGTGAGGTACCATCTGTTTATGTTTTTTCTTTAGTGTAGTTAGTATTTGGAGTGAATGTATGAGGAGGTTTGAGTGTGTCTTAGATTGGGTTTTATTGTTTTTACAGGCGACATGGCATAAAGGTCATTCGTTGGCGCAAACTGTCTATTCTTGTATCTATGTTCTGAGACTTGAAAGGACATCATCACATTCTCTACTACATTCATATTGTAGAGTAATTCGTGCTACTTGCAATGCTGTTATTTCGGTTGTTTCTGATGCACGTACCCATGAGGTAATTTTCTTGCGGAGTTATATATAGGTTCTTATATCTTATCCCATGTAACTCTCTAGAAAAGGCATCCATTACCCTGCTTAGAGTTGTTATTTGTTCATTGTTCGGTGTTCTGGTTCCATGGTTCGATCATTTGTACCTACAAGCAAGATTATCAGCATGTTAATGCTGTAGGAATACAAAGAAATAGAACATTTCAAAGGGATTAGAGTCCTGTTTATTATTGTTATTATTTGCTGAAAGAGCTTTATTTAGTAATCTTCGTTCAAATAAGTAACTCCACTTTCAATTGTTTGATTTATTACCAACACAAATTCTCCTTTCTTAATCCTGGGATGGTGGCATGTGTAACTTGTTGTTGAATATTTCACGACAAGTAGCATTTTGACTTGAGGATTCTGGTTTTTGTATTTCTTTTTTAGGAAGAAGATCTTTTCACAATGGCATATGGTCTAACTCTGAAAGGGGAGGGGATGATAAATGCTTATCAATGCTAAATGCTGTAGAAGAAACCATTTCTCGGCACCTACGTGCTTGCAAAGCCACCACAGCTAAGAAAAGAGTGGTAGAAGGTACGTACTCTACAATTTGGAAATGTTTATGTTCTAATCATCATTAGGTTAAAAATAAATAAAAATCATCATCAGGTTTGTGACCATCGTTATGCTTATGAACGAACTTTCTGTGAGTGGCAATATCCCCTCAAGTAGATTTTATTGTTTCAAGCACGAGAAATACTTCGTGCAACTACTGCACCTCTATCTATTTGCAAATTTATAAGCTAGTTATAACTTATAGTGTCAGTCTGTTGAGTGGTAAGTTATACAATGTGGTCATACTGAAGAATTACAAGCTAAACCATAAAGACCTGCTCTTGATAGCTAGCCATGTTGTAATGCAGATATAGAACCTTTACAAGATGATCCTGACCTGGAAGAAGGATACTGCAAAGCTTTGCTGTGCCGTATACGCTTTCGTAAGGTCTTACCCTGTGTGTCCTCTTTCTTTTCCCTTTCTCTTGTTTTCTTAAGGAAATGTTGGCAGAAACGATCAAGTGAACCTTTTTTTTATCTAGTAACTTACTTATAATTTGAGCATGCCAAATTAATCTGCGGTTGAATGAATAGGAAAAACCCTTTTTTCTATGTTCTCCACCATCATATATCTTTCATTACTATACTTCCAGGCAGATTAACATTTCATATTACGAGATTTACTGGTGCCATTATCCCTTTTATGAACATTTACTCTTAGATTAGCGCCTTTCCAGATAACTTCCTTACTTCCATGTAGTTGCTGTGTTTTCATTCTGAGATTTCTACCATCGGCTCTGAGATCTATGTAATTTGGTTTTGAAATATGTAATTAGAAAGTTAGAGCCTTTCACTGCCTCCTGTAATAGTTCTCTTTGCCAAATTCATTGTGCAGGAATCTTTCTTTGCCAAATTCATTGTTACTATTTTCCCTCATTCACTGTACACAGTGTACCGTGGCACTAAACTGTCCTTTGATTCGTCATTTTGCTTGACTTTATCTGTTGGATTGTATACAAGGTCAGTGTGCGCACATAGATTCAGTTAATTAATCCCTTTGAATCTGACGTTTATCATGATCCACTTTTTGGATTTATCCTTCTATTATGTGATTGTTACATTAATGTATGACTGCTGGTCCATCACATCTTGCATGTTCATCTGTTTCCATTTAGTTTTTTTGGTTATTCTGACTATCCCTTTTCATCATATCCAGCACTTTTACCATGTTCTGATGTCTATGAAGAAGCCTCAAGGAAGAGGTCTGGAGCTAGCTAGGAAACATATAGCTGCTTGCTTAACAGAACTAAAATGTATGCTCAAATCGTTAGAGTTTCTTAGATCTACTACATCTGAATCTCTTAAAGATGATACTGAAGATACTGACGACGGCTTCTGGTTGTCAACCTATTGGTTTTGATGCCAGTATAAACAATAGATTGTCGGCTCCTATTCCTCCTCGCTCAATTAAAATTCTCAGTTGGAAAAAGGTGAGGCCTGGAAGTATATATATTATATATATGTTAGCAATGTTAATCTACTCACTTTGCACTTTCTTTTTCTATCTTCTTTTCTTTTAAACTTTCGTATTCTGTGCCAGGCTATTGAATATTTTGAGAAGCTTCTACATGATCTTGATGTCATATGTTCCTTCTCGCTGAATCCACTTTTCGAAGACATTTTGCGTTTTGTTGTTCGGTTTCAAAAGCTCCAACCTGATTTGGTTGCTAGAGCGCATCTGCAGGTCAGCTCATTTCCATTAATTCTTGCAAATAATACTGAAATACTGTGAAGTCAGTTTTAGGAAATACCGATACCACATACTACTTTATTTTTCTAAAGTAGTGAAATTTTCCAAATATAGCTAAACACCATAAAGGCCTCTTGATGAACCCTAGCCCATCAGAAGTGAGAAGGAAGAAAATAAACAGCCGTCATGGTTTAAAAGCGTTCTGGGGCCCATATCTGGGAGCGCTTTTTGCGCCCCAGCCTCAAAATGCTGTGATTGGTTAGTATATGAAAAAAAAAGAAAGACAAAGGCAAGCCCAGTAAGCCAAGTTTACAGGCCCTAGAGTCTATTTTCTAAGTAAATAATTAAATACTATAAACTAAAAAAAAACCCTATAAGCTATTTTATAAAACCTTCTTCTTCTTTTTCTTCTCTTCCGCCTCATCATCTTCTACTCTTCAAACCCTGTTTCTTCTCTTATCGTGATCACCATCTAGTCATCTTATTTGGTTTCCATTTATTATGTCGACAGCTTCGTAGTTTCATATAGATATATTATGCTTTTGTGTTAGGAAGTTTCTAGATTTCATGGTTTTGTGTTAGGAAGTTTCTTGTGCATTTATAATTAACGCATTTATAAGGCTATATTAAACCTTGGTTAGAAGGTGCTACAACTGACTTATAAAGATAATTGTCTTTCTCCTAGGCTTGCAACTGGAAAATATCTCCCTCAATAAAATCATAAGAAATATATATGTGTATATAGAATTAAGGATTGATTTCACTTGGGTTCTGACTTTCTAGGGGCTCTTTCGGTTTCATATTTCACTTAGGGTTCTGACTGACAATATGGAATTGAAAGAGCTCCTAAAAGGTTAACCCTGAAATCAATTCTTGATTCTATATACACGATATTTATTTCCTTGGTTTTGAAGAAAGACAAGGGGTGCTATAACTGACTAATAGCTTGAATTAATTTTGTAAACAATTGATACACTAGATGAAACCCTTAAAGAATTTATTATTATATTATCTATGGACGTAATTTATGGTACTTTTATCGCGAATATGATTCCGATATCACCAATATTAAAAAAATACGCATCTGGATTTTTGGATGAGGTGTTGCCAGTGTTCCTTAGGACGATTCTAATATTGTGCCTTTCCAAAGGGTGGAGCTTCTTATGTGCCAGCCTAAAGTTTTTTCTTGCTGTGGAAATTATTTTAGTTATAATGTAATAGTATTTCTCAGTTACTTCTCTCTCATTTTTTAATGCCGCTATCCTGGAAACGATTAACAGGTTCTATTGGTTCAAGATGGGAAGCTGTATGGACGAGATACTATATTTGATGTGATTTCTAGAGCTGCAAAATTACCTGAAGTCCCAAAAAACTATAATGTTCAGAATAATGAATTCGTTGTACAACTAGGGCAGGTGATGATCACTATTTAAGCTGTAGGTTCTGGTGGTCTGATTTTTGTTGACCAAGTCCATTAAGCTTACTTTTTGATTCATGTGACGCAGCTTGTGTGAACTTGCTTAAAATCCTCTGTACAAATGCTGCATGGCAAAGACGCAAGCTTGGAAAAGTTTTACAAGATTGGAGTGTCACCTCCGTGCAGGTCTGTTTTATATTCTAAAATGACTGATTGTTTCACACGTTAAATATATTCTACTTTATAATATCCTTTAATTTCTGCATTTCAAGTCCCTCCCTCCCTCTAATATATGTTTATGTGCATGCATGTATATGTAACTATTTAGAGAGGAAAAAAATCATCTGAATGCTGATTCTTGATTTTGTATCTTCATTGTTGTTTGTAGCTGGAGATGGCCTTCAGGAGAGAGTTTGGAGAGATACCAAGCATTTCAGCTGATGAGGTATGTATTCTTTAGTGTTAATTTTGAAGATCGTCGTATGAAGTTTTGTCAATATAGAACGTGGAGGAAGTGGTTATTTAGAATCTCACCTTAAGTGATTCTCTTGTATGTAACCACCTTTTCTGTGCGTAAGAACCATAATTATTTTTCTGGGTTTCGTGGCCTGCAAAAGAGCTTCTCTTGGCCGACATTCACTGGTTTGCTTATATAATTGTCTTTTATGTTTTACGACGCAGAACATATGCATGAAACTGTCGAAGCATCTGCTTATTTGGGCCGAGGAACAAACTTTCTGGATTGCTTCTCGGTTTCTCATGTTGGGATTTGAGTTGGAGCTCTATTCCCCCAATGATTACTGCATGGTATACTGGTACATGTATGTTATCTTGATCAAACTCTCAGAGAAAGCACAACTCAAGATGGTGCCAAGTAGTGATGCTGGTAAGACAGTTCTTTTCTGTCAATCTTTCTAAAAGACATCAGATTTCCCTATCAAAATCCCAACTGCCTGATTTCCAGTTTCAGTTTTCTTAGTCATGTTCCTTTGGTGTCTTCTCATTGTAAACATATTTTTCTTGGCTTTGTTTTTCTTAGATGTCAATTAATCTTTGTTATGATTCAGTTACAAGGAAGGAAAGAAGAAAAGAGATCACTCAAAGGATATTGTTAGAGAGCCTCCAATCCCACCCTCAATCCTACTGCTTCAGTGTTATATATATCTCTTGAAGGACTCACCATGGTAAATGTGCTTACTCTAGTTATCCTCGAGTTCTTCAATGTTTTTCTTTTTATCAGCTCAGGAGTACCAATATTAGGAATCATGAGAAGTGTGGTCTCCGGTACCTAGGGTCCACTTTTGAGTGGTGGGATCCATTACACAAAGGATCACATTAAAGTGAGAAAAAGTATTGATCAGTCACTTGCAGCGTCCTGAGTCCCCGACCTATGTCTTGTGTTTTGACACTGATTGCTTAACAAGTTCTAACCTAGGCCAGGGCCCATGGATACTGTTTGTTTCCATTTCCTTTGCCAACATAAAATCATCTCCCTCACATGTCACTAAGTGGATTTTTTTTTTTGAACCCCATTTATCTCATGTAGATGCTTGCTGCTCTGAGGAACGAGCGTGATGCCTTCAAAAAACCTGGGGTTTTTAATACCGAGCAAGAGGTACATGTGTTTTCCTTTGAATATATTTTGTGAACTCTGTTAGTTTATACTCTTATTAATTTTATCTTTTGTCCAACTTTTCAGAGATTCATTCAACATTTCGACTTTCTTCAGAAAGCACATGTTCCTGATAACATCACATATCTAATGTTTTCAGAATCAACTCTCCAAGTTCACTTCTCCGTGAGTATTTATATCACTATTCATTCATAAGCTTGTTGATTTCTCGTTATATGAACTCTTATCAGGGTCTTTTGGTTCTTTCTTTCCTTCGGTCAGACACTAGTAAAGTACAACTACTTCAGAGATGCACAAAAAATTGCTAAAGAACTGAGAGGTAGTTTCTCCAGTGATCCAGATCGGTTAGCTGAGCTTAAGCAGATTGAACAAGTAGCTGAGTACAACTGGGTTGCTCTTAATGTCATCGGCCAAGCCGGGGCAAATGACCCATCTCTCAAAATCTCTTTTGAGTTCAATCACCATCCATGCTTCGCAGTTGCTGTTGTTAAAAGATCATGAAGGATAAACTTGCTGTTTCCTAGCATCCAATTTTGAAGCTATTTGGTATATTTTAGGATTAATTTTTTTTTTTTAAATCTCTGCTCAGCAAAATAGCTGAGCTTAACTTTAAAAACCATAGGGAAATTCATTTGTTAGTGTTAGCAATTTCTTCCATGAAATGAAATGTATGTGAAAATTCCTTTAGCTATAATTTATCTATTTGTGGTCTATTCTGTAACAATTATTCCCAGTCCAAACCAAGTGCAACAGCTAATAATGTGTAATTTTGTTCTCACTTTATAATAAGATTTTTTTTAGAGGGAGAGCAAAAAGAGATTCGAGGAGAGCAAAAATCGTAGTCAACTCAGTAACTAGGACCCATTTAATATATTGGTATGAGTCGGACAAAATCACCCTCAACAATGACACGAAATTTTCACACACGTTTAGTATCAAACTGAACCCTAACTCTATGATCGTCTTCACCAAACCCTTAGAGCAACTCCAGTGGCGCGACTATTACCAAAGATCAAAGACCAAAAAAAAAAGACCAAATTTTAGTTTGGTCCGCGAGCAGACGGTGATGGGTGCCGACTAAATTTGGTGGGGCGGAACATATAAGTTACTTTGGTGTGGGGCGAACATTTTATCCCCGCCCGACTAAAAAAAAAAAAATGGGGGCGAACATATAAAATGTCGGGCTTTGGTGTGGGGATCACATATAATGTTCGCCCACACTGGGATCACATATAATGTTCGCTTGAACAAAAAAAAAAAAAAAAAAAAATGGTGGGGCGAACATTTTACCCCCCGCTTGGTGTGGGCGTAAACTATATCCCCCGGGTGTGGCGTAAACTTTAAGTTCGCTTTGGTTTTGGGGCGAACATTATATGCACGCTCGACTATATTTGGGTTTAGTCTTTGGTCCCGACCAAATATAATCGCCCATTTGTTCATTTAGTACGGTATTTGATCGATGGTCGGTCCCGCTAAATGCGGTTCGAGACCAAAAAATGGGTATAGTCGCCCACTGCAGTTGCTCTTACCACCATTAGTAAAATTCGTTGCAGTATAATCTATAAAATTCACCACAGATTAAACTGTAGAAAAAGGTCAAGTCGTCGTTGATTCAAGGAGAGGTGGTGAAGCCATTTTTATTCATCACAGTCACCATTCAAAAAATCAAAAAGACAAAAGAAAACATATATATGATCCTGATATGATGAGCATGTTCTTTACAGATGGTGGTGCGGTGCCTTTCCGTCAGAGTTTACGACATGATCGCATAAACATTTATTCATTTGTTTACATAGAGTTATGTGGATCTGTTTCCATGTATGTATATGCACGACCATGAATTTGCCAATTTTTTATTACAATGGCAAGGCCAAAATTCGTCTCCATTAATGGAAGACTTAATTTTGATAAATGGTAATTAGGGTTAGAGAGATGAACAGACACGTGGGAAATCAACTTTTAGTTTGACGATGACTCATTAAGTATGTTGTTAGAAAGGGTAATTTTGTCCGACTCATACAAATATGTTAAATCGGACCTAGTTAGTGGGTCGGTCACGATTTTTGCTCTCCTCAAATCTCTTTTTGCTCTGCCTCTAACAAAAATCTATAATAACAAGACACCAGTTGAAGTACATATATTATATAAAAACAATAATAAGTTTTAGAAGGCTATTATTGGGGCGTCACACTCCATTAGAAGGGCTTCACTTGGATATTTGGTGACCAAAAATCTGGGTAAGGGATATTTTGATTCCATAGCAATTTGTCAAAATTATCCTTCAATTAAAACTACTAAAAATAGATGAGAAAGAAGCAAACTGATCCTAGTGATGGTAATCAACAACTCAATCAACCTCAACTCATTCCACCGATTCAATCAATTGAAGAATCATGTTTTCAAACTCCTCAACAACAACAACCCATGGTGTATGTAAGGTAATAATCAAACAAACCCATCTTTTTGTACCCATTTTTGTGCTTTAATCGAATGAAATCGAAGTAAAATTAGGATTTTATTTACTTTCTGCTAGTGTTACGCCTGGGTACGGTACTAGATTTTTCAATCGTAATTTAGTTTTTGAAGAACTTACGCCTAGGTTTAGTTCAATTCAAGCGTAAACTTTGATTTGCATGTCGTTGACGTCTAGGTTTAGTTGATTTCCAGGTGTAATTCCAATTTACGCCTAGGTTTAGTTGATTTCAGCGTAATTCAATTTTACGCCTAGGTTTAGTTGATTTCAGGCGTAATTCAATTTTACGCCTAGGTTGATTGATTTCGGGCGTAATTCCAATTTACGCCTAGGTTTAGTTGATTTCCAGGCGTAATTTAGGACGTAGCTAGGTTTAATTAATTAAACTAAAGTCAAACAAGGGTTGTTTAGTCATTACACAATTATTTGAGATAAGGGATTTTTGAAATTACTTACGGGTGACCCGTTTTTGTCCTATTAGATGACGACCCTCTAATGGAATGTGACGCCCTAATAATGAACGCGCAATTGGGGGATAAAAAAAGTAATTGGGGGATATAGATTACTTCTCCCAACCCATGGTGTCTGATAAGGGGTGATTTTTGGGTATGAAAATACCAGAATACCCTTTGGTTAATTAAAAAACATTATGAAAATACCATAATACCCTCTCTACTAAAACAATAAAATCAAAAAACCAAAACATATATCCCCCATTTTCAGTTCTCAAGTCCCAAGATTTTAGGGTATAGTTTTTGAAAAAAATTTTCAAGTGTTCTTCATCGTTCTTCATCGTTCTTCGTCGATTAATCGTCGATTCAAAAATTTCTTCGTCGATTAACCAACCCGAATCATTAACAATGCCTCCACGAAAGAAACCAAATGCCCAATCGAACTCAACATCATCGATTCTTTGAACAAAACAAAGGAAAGACTTGCTAAGATTGCTCAAGAGCAAGAACACGAAGAAGCAACGTTATCGACGATCAACTACGAAATATATGGCTTCGTTAGAAGGTAAGTCATTTAAAACTACTTTGTAGGTGTTTAATTCGATGTATGGCAATGGGTTTAGGTTAGAATCGTGAAACCCTAATCGAAACAGATTGAGTTTCAGAGAGTACCTGAAGCATTGAAATTCGTATGAATACGGTCTTTTAGGTTTGTGTTCCTGCGTTTAATCTATGATGAATACAATGCCGGTTTACAACCCGAGAATAACCGAGACTGATTATTCACTACCGGCATTCAATCTAGGATGAATACGGTCATAGGTTTTGTAGTACCAGCGAGTGTTTGATAATGATTCGTGTGCCGGTAGTATACTTAAAAACATATCTGAAGCGTTTAGAATTTGCCAACAAGATAGGCATTGTTTTGTGGATTCATTCTATGCTGGGGTGTTAAGTACCGGCATTTGTTTCTAATATTTCGAGCATGCGGTAGTACTCTTAAAACACAGGAGAGTTTATGAATTTGTCACCGGTACCAAGGCATAGATTTTTGGTTTCATTACAGCGGTTTAGGTATCCAAGCATTGTTGTTTAATAATTGAGAATGCCTAGGTAGTGGACTTAAAACATACGGGAACATTGTCAACAATGCGGCATAGATTATAGGTTTCACTGTATGTATGCGGTAAATAGTCTTTAAGCACTATCGATGATCAATGTTTATCGTAGGAACATTGAACCAGGCGTGGTTTATGTTAAGGTAGTCAATCTGGTACCAAACCGAAGGTGAGTTGTCTTATATTCATTGCTTTCCGTGTGCTTACGATATAGGTCAAAAGCAAAGGAAGCCAACAAAAGAAAAAATAAAGATGTTGTCACTAAGAGAAGAAGGAGGGACGGTCTTGATACTCCTCGGTCTCCGCCTCCTCGAGGAAAGATGAAGGTCGTAAGATTCGTTTGGGGGCTGGTACAAGAGGGATAATTTGGGAGAGTGGTGTTGACGGTAGTCGACTTGCAATCCGTGAGCACAATGAGCAAGATGAGCAAGATGAAGAGGAAAGTCAATTAGCAAGCCAAAGCGAAGTTGGTGGCCCAAGTCAACAACCAACACAAGACAATGGCAAGAAGGGGAAGGGCAACGTCAAAGTGAAAGTAAAGGGTTCTCACCTTCCTCACATTGATGACATGATTCCCGACCTTGATCGTGGTAGAATTTGGGGCGAAGCTCGGAACCGAAAATACTATTTGGATACAAGGACTCGTGGGCTCGTCTTATCTATCAAACCTATGTAAGCATTTTCTATCTTGTACATATGTATTGTTGTGTATTTATGTAAAATCTCTTAATTGTATTGTCTCTCCTAATTGTAGGATCATAAGAAGGCTGTGCGTGTTTGCCGAAACCAAGCCGCGGATGGTTGGGACTTGTGGAGGAATGTGAAGAGGTCCAAAGAATAGTAAAGGATTCTGGTCTATATGCTTTGGTTGAAAATTATGTGAAGCTTCGATTAAATTATCGTCAATTGCTTCGTCCGAAAGGTATCATGGTGAAACCGATACCATGCACTTCCCTTTTGGGAGATGACCTTCATCCCGAAGATGCTCGAGAACATTCTAGGCTTGAATGTTATCGGCAAATCAATTGCGAAGGAGTTGAGTCTCTAGACCTAGAATGGTCGAAGTTGCACAGTCGACTAACAAGCTATTTGGTTGGGACTACAAAACTTCGTGGAGAGCTTTTATGAATCCACGTCTGGTAAGACAAAGACAATCAAGTTGACGCCGCTTAAGAAGAATTTTGAAAAGACAAAGAAAAGAAGTTTGGAGGATGGATGGGACCCTAAACAAATTAGTTTATATCTTGTTGCTTACCGTTGTACATCTTGGGAACTAGGGTATTCCACGACACCAATGGCAACGGGGTTAGTGCAAACTACCTTGATACTTGGATCCGTTGGAAGATGTCTATGGATATTCTTGGGGCACATGTAATGGCACATTTGATGATGGAGATGAGAAGGGCCTCTAAGGCTAAAACCAACCAATTTGTCGGGAATTTCACTCTACTGCGAGTAAATTTGTTCTTAAACTTATGTTATTGTGTATATTGTTCATATGTACTCTTATCGTGAACTTAGAAACAAAACTTATTGCTTCACATTGGAATAGGTGTGGGCTTATGTACACTTCCCAACCTTGTTCAAGGCCTATCCCTCCTTGAAGATCATAGATCTTCAGGAACCCGATACGCCTCTAGCTAAGAGATACGAGTTCAACAAGTACTCCAAAGCCCGGTAACATGGGTCGCCTGATCGATATGAGATTGGCTTTGGACGCAATGAGTACCAAAGATGTTGTGTTCGACCCTTACAAGGAGGCTAGAGGAAACCGGCAGGTTTTGAGGTTTGGTAACGTTGCATTTTACCATGGGCCGTTGTTCCACCCAAAAGGATACGTTATGGCTAATCCTACGCGTGTGATGCGTCAACTTGGATATAAGCAATTAGCATTTTTCCGGACGGCCTCTTTTCAATGTTTTGAACTCGACTTTCTCGGTGTTATTCAACTCCAAATCGGTTGCATGTAGAGTATGTTCCGAAACCGGACCCAACAGATTGGAGGGATAGGGAACCACGTCGTTTGGTAGATTTTAGTCAGTGGGAAAAGTTGGAGATTGCTGAAAACGGTGATGAAGTTGATGCCGATTACATGGAAGAGTACCTGGAATGGTCACATCCTTATGTCGTCCGCCCGGATGACGTCCAAGTTCCTCCCCGTAAAAACCCTCCGGTTCCAACTCCCGCACAGCACCCTACGATGACCCAACTAAATAACACCGTTGGATTGCTTGTAAGTATTGTTAATTGCTTATTCGTTTAATATACACATAATCATATATGTATACTAATTATGTGTTTGTTATATTAAACTAGCGGCGTCGGCTTGGCAAGTTAAAGAAGATGTTGGGTTGCAAATACAGGGGAAGGAGAGGTCTTGTCCCTTGAAGAAATGAAGGAATTCGAGCAAAAGCTTGATAGAATTGAAGCAACCGACCCTAGTTCAAAAGCTTTGTTCGGGAAACTAGGAAGAAACCTGCCCAAAAGAAGCAAAAGACCCAGTGATTTAACTCTTTAGTTGTGTTTCTTTTTTGGATCGTGGTTGTCACATCTTGAACAATTCCAAACTTATTTTCGTTTGTACCTCGTGTTAAACTCTTTAGTTGTTAAACTCTTTGCTCTTGAACAATTCCAAACTTGATAGCAAAATCAAGTTGGTTGGTTTATGTTGAGCGTGTTATCCTTGCAAGATTTATTTGTGACTATTTTACGGCATAGATAAATTAGGATAACAAAGCCGGATTTTGGTCTGCCGTGCAATGTTTAATATTTAAACATCAATGCTGGTTCTAATAACCGCGTTGAAAGTATTTATAAAACCATACCGGGACAAGAATACCAAAAATTCAATGTTCTGTATAGATATTCAATGGTACGGCACAGTAGTATTTTTCGATATCTATGCCGGGTTTTTCGATAATTTGAAAATTTTCATAATTCTCTTAAAACCTAAGATCAGAAATTGAATACGTCCATGCCGGTACACTTCTTGTTTTGAATAAAAATTCATTTCGAATGCTCTTCTATTTTATTCCTAATAATTAATCTATTACATTGGATTTGAATCTTTTAATTAAAACATGCTAAAGATAATCTACTTCCATCCCTTTTCAACAATTACGGAACCTTTGAGCCTTTCTCGAACCTCTTCGAAGACATCGTCCGGGAGTGGGGTGTCAAGGATCAACTTCATTGGTTCTTCTTCTCTTTCAACATATTCCTTTCCCTTCATATAACACCCATCACACCCATCGATTGGCTTGCATTGGCCCTTGTGGTTTTCTCTTGACTCTGCTAGTTGAACAGCTCTGTCAAACCATTGAAACTCATCGCACTTTGGGTGATTCAAACACCTTAGAAACATTCTTCCATTTTCAAAGCATCATCGTTTTGCAATCCAAAACCGGCGTGTCCCATCACAGCTTCTACACTTTGAATAAATAAAAGGACAGTCCATGGCTAGATGAGAAGGCGACTTGCAAATTTGACACTTGCAATGATGACTCTGTAAGAGAAGATTATATTAGTCGGGGGTCATAGTAGTGAAGATCATATTGTTAGTAAATGTACTTACTTTGCAAATAGAGGAAGATGATGAATCCCCCATCCTTTGTGAAGCTTTAACCGTGCTTGCTTTCCTAAGAGAATGATTTTTGTTATTTGGATCTTTGGTTTGTGTATAATTTTCCAAAGGAATGGGGTATTATATAGAGATGAATCTCCAACGGTCTTATTTTTCAAAAAACTAGCCGTTTTTTTTTTGAATTCATCATCTACCGGCATAGACGTTGTTATAGATTGAATGCCGGTTGCATCTACCGGCGTTTCACAGAGTTTTGAAACCATGCCGGTATAGGTTGCATAGTTGTCGCAATCTCTGTTAAAATTTTTCCTATTACCGGTATTGTAAGCTTATCAGATACAATGCCGGTTGTATTCTACGGCGTTGTATTTCACGATTCACGACAATGCCGGTTGCTGCGATTTTCTAAAAAAACTAGTCGTTGAAGTTTTTCTCTATATAAAGAGAGCTAATTCTTGGACCCAAATAGCAAAAAAACTCGGGTTCTTATATATCTCCTTGAGAATCTTAACTTAAGAAACCCTAAACCCTAGAATAGTCATCTATAAATGGAACCTAATCCCACATACAACAAATGGCATCGTTTGACTCGGAGGAAGATTTAGCAATCACCCAAGCATGGTACTCCGAAACTCGTCCTTCAACTATAGATAGCAAAGACGCGGGATTCCATGTGGTTGAAGATTTTTAGGAAGTTTGTTCACGATTACGGTAACAGAAAGGAAGAACTGCTCAACAAATCGAGCAACGACATGACATCATCCTAAATCTTTGTGGTTGAGTATCTAAAAATGAAGTACCGGATCGATAACGCTCATCACAATAGGTTGTCCCCCCAACAACTGGTAAGTATCTTTATGAATAATTACACAATCTACTATTTTTCAATTTTTATGTAACCAACAAAGTTTGTGTGTTGTTTTTGTAGCATGAAGCCGTGAAAACGCGTTACTTACGAGAAAAGGGAGAAGCATTCATGTTTGAAGCCAACGTGAACCATATTGTAACCAAAGTCACTGAGTACCACCAGTTGGGGGAATCGGAAACGGATTCTTCTTAAGAAGATTGATAGTTTAGTGTAATTTGCTTACAGGAAAATTTTGCGTACTAGTGAACAACATACATCAAAATTATTCATCGTCGCTTCCACACGTATGAAGTTGCATCTTCTCCTCACGGGAGAGGTTTTTTGATAAGGCCAACGCATCCCAAAGTTGGTGATTCTCCTCATACAATGCCATCCATCCCTTCCAGATATTGGGATCTAGAGCCTTGTTTTTAATCATCCCACAAACAGTGGCAATGGACAATTTTCTCTCGAGTTTTAGAATAACGAAATGATTACCGTTCACGAACGCCAAAACAACTCTTCTCTTCTTAAGGGATCCTTCGCATTTTTGCCACTTTGGGGTGAATGTACATTCTACGGTGGGGTAAAATAATGAACAACACATCTAAATGTATCCGCCACCGAGATGCCCACAAAGCGGCATTCTCATCCAATATTCGGAAAGGAAGAAAGTTCATCCGTTGTTCGGGCCCCAATACTTGAGCATGCATATCATCAAACCCCTCGCCTTCACCAAGCAATTGCTCATAAAAGCTCCTCTTGTTCACAAGTTGTTCGGCCATCCTCGTTCTAGCATATTTGCATGGTGTCATACCTCTACTAACCGTAGTGTCAAAGATTCCTAATTGTTCGATCCACAAAGATGATAGCCACAATTTCCATCTCCGTCGACATCATCCGTATATAAAATATACTCGCGAATAACCTCGGGGAAGTTGGTCTATGTAAGACTTGTATCTTGGTATGATAACTTCTAATTGTCCTACCTTTCAGGATCCTTATACATCTTCATATTACCCTTTTGTAACAATAATATATCCAAACCATCCTCTGCAATCTCTACACTTGCAATGTCTTCGATATGTGATGGGAGTCCGTACTTCCTTGGCCTACCCCTTCTCCTTCGAACTAAAACTACGTCAACTTTGCTATCACTTTGGTTTGTCACCTCCTTAGCCTCGTCACCTCGTTGTTCTTTGTCACTTGATGATGATACCTTTGGCGGCCTACCCCTGTTCCTTGGAACCTCCGCTAGATCGACTATGGGCATGGCTTCGGAATGCTCACCTTGTTGTTCTTTGTCACAAGATGATGTTACCTTTGGCGGCCTACCCCTTTTCCTTGGAACCTCCGCTAGATCGACTATGGGCATGGCTTTGGGAATGCTCACCTTGTTGTTCTTTGTCACAAGATGATGTTACCTTTGGCGGCCTACCCTTTTCCTTGGAACCTCCGCTAGATCGACTATGGGTATGGCTTCGGAATGCTCACCTTGTTGCTCTATTTCACCCCTTTCCTTGGATGATGATACCTTTGGCGGCCTACCCCTCTTCTTTGGAACCTCCTTTGGATGAGTTGGCTTTTGGTGTGGATACGGATTCTCGGGTTAGTTGTTGACTTAGCGGTTCCTTCCGCGGCCTACCTCTTTTGTTTGGAACTGCGCTTCCACGAACCTTTGTTCCGAAATCTCACATGCGGTTAGATCTCTTTTCTTACTTGCCGCGAGTTCTTCTTCACGTTGAGTCATTTCTTTCAATTCTACCCTTTGTTTTTTCCTTTTTGTTTTAGTTTGTGGTCTTCCGGTTGGATCTCCCTTTCTTGGCTCTTCGCTTTGTGCGATCCATGGACGAGCAAGTAGCCTTAGTTGGCTCAACAAGACTTGTCGGCTACCGAGGTGCCACGAGAGTAAGCTTCGAAGAATTCCTTTGCTTCGTTCGTATCCCATGGAGATTGCCCGGGATCTCCCGAAGGGGGAGGGTCGAAAGATAGTTGCTTCCAAAACGGATCAATAACCTCCAAAGGTATCAGTTTTTCATACTTAACAAGCATATGACGACATGGAAGCCCCAATGAAGACATGTCGGGACAAATACACACATCACCCGGTTTTCCGTAATTTTTTCTCATATTCCATTTGTCTCATCATATGTTTTATTGCCCAATGAGAGACGTTGAATTCTATTCCTTGGAGAAAGTTACCATAATGAAGAAATGGAGTCAACCTATCCATTGAGCTTTTCTCAAAAGCCTCCTTGATCCTATTGATATCTTGCTTAAAGTATTGCTCCATTGCCTCGGTGGATCGTAACCACATTGCCTTGACCAGGATCGGGATGAGATCTTTAAATCTCCCATGAGCGGCCTCACCTGCACTAGTTGCTTCCGTCTTGAAGTGTCTATACCGGTTTGTCCATGCACGTACAAATCTTTCCTTGAACTTATCCAACCATTGAGTCCGACAATACCAGAGGCGGTCGGATAAACTTCGTTCCAATCGCAATGAACTTCTCCAATCTCTTTTCGTACATAACCTCGGTAAGAGACCAATAAACTTTCTCCCAATCTTTAGAAATTCCAACCACTTTTTATGATTTTCCGCATGTTCTTTGTCCACTCGCTCCTTTATCTTGCCTCTCTCATCTTCTTCTTTCGGGGGATAGTTTGTTCTTTCGAACATCTTCCTCTAGTTGTACCATCATTCTCTTCTTAATATCCGCCTTTGCGGGTTCAAACAAGGCATGGCAAGTTTTTATCACATTATTACGTATATGATATGTACATAGGAAATTTTGTGCGTCCGGGAAGACGTCGGATATTGCTCTCATTAATGCGGCATCGTTATCGATTACGATGACCCTCGGCAGTTGATTTTCCCGGAAGAACAACTTCAATTGTCGTAATGCCCAATGATAATTATGGTCCCTCTCGTTTTCCATTAAACACCAAGCCAATGTGAATGTTACCTTGTCCGAGGTTTGCCCAACGATGTTGAACAACGGCATATTGTATTTGTTTGTCTTGTAGGTGCAATCCATCAAAAGAACACCACAACATGTATTTGCCAACTGTGAAAGCAACGGATGCGAAATGAATATTTGAAGGGGCTTGTTGTCGGGCCCTCTTTTAATGATACGCGTGTAGTTGTGATCCCAAGCTATCTTCTCAAATTCTTGCATAACGGACCTCCCTTCCCATTCCACCCTCCTAATAGTTGCTTGTGCACTATAAATTGTACGTAGAGAAGACACGTTAGTCTCGTCCTTTTCCTTGAAGCCTGCGAGAATTTGTCTCGGTTTGATAAGTGCTTTGGTCAATCTCTTTACATCCTCGAACTCGTCAGGTTTTAGCTTCGCAACTAAGGAGTGACCAACAAAATCTTTCGGATCCCGATGGTTATGACAGCCACACGAAACCTCACAGTCCCAATTGTTCATGTCATTTAAACGGAATACAAGCTTAAAAGGGCAATCATTCTTCCTCGTACGAGTCTTGTATACCCTATTAGTCTTCTTTGGATATACATAATCCTTTCTCTTGTGGCTATTCTTCTCCTTGTATTTCCCACTTCTCTCGCAAGCCATCTCAAAACGCCTATTCGAACCTTCGGTGTTCCTCACCAACACACACATGTTCTTAAGAGCCGTCTCTTTAGCCCAAGCGATTGCTTCCTTTCGATCGTTATTCCCTACATAAGAACAATTTCGCATTCATTAGAAGGTTCACTACTAGCAATCCATTAGTAATGTTCAAGATACTAGGTGAAAAGTATTATTTGGTCACATACCGGAGGGATTTTATAGCATTCGACGTATCCCGATAAGGCGGCTTTGCATTTGTTGGATCAATATATGGCACCACCTAAGGATCGAATGAAAATTAGTTCCAAACAACATTAAAACACTATGCCGGATAATTGTACCTCCGATGCATGCTCGACAATTTTTCCTAAGATAGTTTAAGTTTACCAAAACGGAAGACCAAATTTGAAACCTATTAAGCATATGTGTTTCGTAAGACTACAACGGAAGCAAGGATGCCTAAGCATTATCGTAACATATTGTTCCAAGCCGGTACATAATTCCGGCATTAAAAAAATCGATATTGAATGCCGGAATTTAGCTTTGGAAAACATTTATTCCCGCATGGTTTTTTGTAGGTACCAAAGCATTGAAAAGTTGTAACTTAACAACGCCGGTTTCTTTGCCTGCATTATCGATATTGATAGTTCTACGTAGGTACCAAATTCGGCGTTAATGTTTATTAAGTTTCAATGCCTAGGTTTTTGGTTTGGGATGGAATTGTTTCCTGTATGTTTTTCATTCAGTACCGGCATGGTAAACGATCAATGTAACCATGCCGGTTGAATATTCCGTAGTATATTCCTTGGTAGGTAAAAAGGTTACCTATGCACTTAGGCATAGTTTTTGGTAGAATACTATCTTAGGTTTATAATTCAAATTGGGATATCAATTACCGGCATGGTCGTAGTATGAATACCATGCGTGAGACAAACTTAAGCATGGTATTCATACACCTACCATGCCCAAGACCGAGGTTTTTCCGGTTGAAAAAATGGCGGGTTTAAAGAAAAAATTGGATTTTTCGACATCTTAACGACTTTACTGTGTGTTGGGGATGCTTGTATGTTGTGCAAGTTTACTTTCTTGTGTTGGTTCTTCAAGAAACTCTCCATACTAGGTCAAAATCATCATCCAAGGGTGTTGGTTCCACAAATACTTGCAATCGAGAATTGTTGTCGTTAGTCGAAGATTCAAGATATGCTCCTTGTTGTAGTTGAGATAAAGATTTCAAGAAAGAAGAAGAATCCTCTCTTCACAATCATCTTCCATTTTCCACAAAAAAAATTCTCTCTCAAAATATTTTTCCCTCCTACTATCACCTCACTCACCCAAAAACAAATATAACACACATTAATCATTTATAAAAAATCTTAAGATTTTTACTAATTATTATTAGCCACTAAACCTGATTAGTGAGGGGTAGATTAGGATTTAAAAAAATACTAAGATAAGGGGTGACCCCGAATTGATATTTGGACTTTTTTTTTGTCCTTTTCCTATATCCCCCAATTACAAATTTTATCCCCCAATTACGTGCTAATAATAGCCTTTAAGTTTTATCCACATGGGCACCTGGGGCAGATCCCGAGAGCTCTTTCGGCTATGGATGACATAAATCACTCGATCTTACGGGAAAATTAGAAGATTTCTGATCACAATCACAGGAGTCATCCATCGTGGAGGCTGGTATGGTTGGACAGCAACATAAGACTGGTCTAGCCCCACCTATAAATGTGAAGTGTCACACCAGACAACACACGGCTTGTTACCAAGGTATAGACAGCCGGATCTAAGCTGGTTTCTATGGTCCTACGCTCCTACCTACCAAATGTTCTCATGAGATGGCAAACTGCCACCGACTAGGACTACGGGATATTGTATAGGCCTAATACACCTAATTAGACCTTTTGTTTCCTCTTTTTCTTTTCTTACCCTTTTCATCTTTTTGGTACCTGTCATCCATGATTCCACACATATTATACTTTCTGGAATTTATATTTTTTTGAGTGAATGTCGTGATCTGAAGATGCTTACGGTTCTACTAGGAAATGTGCATTGTATCGAGGTAATTTCCATGTAAACCAGCAAACAGTAACAACCGATTTAAGCCATCAACATATTACTTTATTTTTTGTAATTTAGGTTTTGGTGATGATGGACACTCTGATATGACAACTCACTAGTGCTACCTATAGCTAAAGCAACTCCATTTTCCTCTCCAACACAACACTAATAATGCATAATTAGCCATCCCACTAATCAATGTTTATTTGGTTTTCTTTTGTCGTCTGGGAGGGAGGGTGTTTCTTATTTCCTTTTGCCTGAGATTGCACGAAGGCAATTTCTACGTACATTACATGGCAATTATTAGATCGGGCATGGTGTCGGTGGATCCACTCAATTGAGTGTGATATAAAGTAAATCCATCGAGAAGAAGAGAAAAACCAAAATAAAGAGATAAAACGGCTTTGTAGTTTGATTGGTAATATATACTAATAAATTGAAGCTAACTTTTCAAAATGAAAACGTTGTCCACCAAACAAACTGGTAAACAAAAAGAAAAATCTCCACATCTTGTCGTTGAGAGCATTCAAAATTTGAGTTTTAGCGGACACAAAAAGAGCTGGGATTTTCCTTTCCTTTTACTTTTCTTCCATGAGAATTATACATGCATGAAGCCATGTATTGCATTGTTGGAAAAAACTGGGTAAAACGGAGGATGATAACACTAAAAGAAATTGTTGTACTCAAAAAACTTTCAAGGCTCATAAAGATTTCTTTTAGACGATTATTTCTACCCTCCCAATATCAATTGGCGATTGCAACAGGTATGCGAAATAATGTCTTCAGGATACAATGAAAGCCCTACAGGAGAAATTGGATTCAAGGTTTGCACCTTGACCCAATCAAGAACACACTAGAAAGAATTCGATGATGCTTTAGAAAGAGAAAACAGGTTGAATTGATTGTTTAGAATGGGAGAATGCCTTCACTATTTATAGGGATATTCATGCCGCATTGGAGATGCCTCTTCACTTCCAAAAGACACATAAGGTGTCTATTGGGAATGGTTGTCTTTATGAACCATCACACCTATTAAAGGTGTCTCTTCATCTCCAACTAACATCCATTGTGTTTATCCAACACATAATACTTCCCCATCATAGCGGCAAACCAAAACATAAAACCATTTTATTTTCTAAGATATTGAAAATATCCAACAATCTCCCCCTATTTTCAATAACAAAAAACATGAAAATAAAAACAAAACTTTTTAAATCAGAGTGGCTGCATCACACAAGTGATCGCCCTACGTACCGAGTGGGATCAAGCCAACGTAGTTCAAGCACAATTGAGACTAAGCATCATCGTTGAAATCAACACATAAATGATAGGTATCTTTTGGATTTGAACCTTCACTTAGTGTAAGAAACTCAAAGCCTTATCGAGATTCTATGGTGAAACCAGTCTTGAACCAAGTATCCCTTATGATAAAACCGAGTCTCTACACATATTGATTTCATAAATCATGTGTTTTGTAATAAGCACGTTAATGGCCATGTGCTTATATCCTTGATTCATGAGTCTTCTTTAGAGAACGGTCTTCTTCTCTTAGGAAACTACACGATTTCCATACTCATATAGGTAAGTCTCGAAGGTGTTTCTGCGATACACCTTTTACTAATCACGAGACTCATTAAGGATTTACATCCATCCTATTTTCTTGCGCAGTAACCCAGCACTAATTAGAAATGGGAAGTTTTATATTAGTGCTCCATAATCTACATCCATAACTTGTTGGTACCACATTGAACCTTGTTTATCTTTTTCAAAACATAGGTTGGGTTTCTGCTATGGGAGATCAACCTTCCTTCACAGACCTTAGTCCCATTTCTATATACTTCATTGAAAACATTTCCTTTGGGAGACTTTCCATAAATATGTCTGCCAAGTTTTTCTCCGTTTCAATGGCTAACTGCAATTACTCATTTCTTGAAGTAATTGACTTACCGTTCAATGTACAAGATTTGTATGTCTTGACCTTTCATTATAAGTCTTTGTTAGAGACGTTATAGATCATAGCCTGATTCACAATTAATCAAGACCGCTTGAGATGGCTTCTTCCAAAAAAAAGGGATATCTACAAGTTAGGTTCTAAGCCATTCTTCCTCATTAATTGCATCCATTTATGCAATCAATTTTAAAAATGTTCCTCTTTGATTTTACAAAATAATTGTAACTTCTCTAGTGATCCTAATTAACATTTACCGTTAATTCACAAGGAGTCATTATAGACTTGCATACACTAGAGGCATAGAAAATTTGTAGGCAACTTACTTGTTATTTCAACAAGCACATTATTACGATGAGTAACTCCTCTACTCATGTCCAATCTTCTACAAATTTATATCCAAAAACATAGACAATGTCTATTTAACATTTTACATTATGTATCGCAAATGTTCATTATTTATGCATCGGTAATATCGTAACACCTCATCGTTGGATATTTGGTGTGCCCAATCTTCCAATACGTTACATATTCTTCGGTATTCCACCTTCCTTTCGATGCCATTTAAGACATGCCAATTTCCAAATTTTGGAACCATATAATTCTTAATGAAAGAATTATGATTTCAGACTTCTAAATTTATAATTCCTATCGTGTTGGGAGATATATATATTTAAAAACATAGTTTTGTAATATTATATCAAACTTAGAGAAATAGTGTGGTGGTATAATTTTGGGTTCCCACACTATAGACTTGGGTTCAAGTCTCACCCGATGCATTTGAATAGGTATATTTATATATCTATAATATTTATTAAAAATCCGGGAGAGCGGGGCCTTGGGACCTTGGGGGTCTTGGGAGGTGCAGTGATTCTTAAACTGATTTTGCGGGTTTTAACTCTTGATTTCCAAAACGGTTTTTTTGTACTTAATATTCTCTAATTAACTCTATTAATTTTTGTTAGTTTTAAATTTGTTATGGAGGATTTTCGGTGAGCACTAATTACGAATTTATATTCATTAAAACCGTATTGATTTCTTTTTGAGTTATAAAAGAACAGTTTGGAGAAGATGAAATATGCGATTGTTTTTCATCTATTTTTGAGTCTTGAGCAAGTGAAGAAAGAGTAGTTGTTGGTTCGATTTCTCATAGTGCGAGAGAAATCGAATAAGAGAGTTATGTTTATTTTATCCCATAGGTGTCGACAATTTTTGATTGCTAGCACAATCAAGAGGCAGTCGCGAAATACCTTAAAGATAGCGACCTAGTCCGCGACTCAGCTGTTTGAGATCCGATTTCATTATTTCTTCATTGTTTCCAACATATCGCAAGAATTATACCCGTACCAAAAAATTGTATTCTCAACAATCAATTGGTGATCTCCATTTTGGTTCTCTAATCTTAGAGCATTCATGACAATACTTTTCTAATGTCACGCGACCAAAATTATGTATCATTTAACACTTCTTTGATTTGTGTTAAGTACAAGCCAATTTCTGCCCAAGAAGTTTCATTTCTTGGCGAAGAGGATGACACAAAATGAGATAATATGGATCATCGACGAAACCTGATGACTACATCTCCCATTGGAATGACACATCTCTTCGTACAAATATCAATACGCTCAAATTTACATCTCTTCACAAAGTTTATGTCCCTGCAAAATCTAGCATGTAATAAAATTAATGCCGTGGATACACAAGCGATCCATTATTTCTGTTTCAGCATCAAACTGAAATCACACTTTAAACAAGCGCACTCAAGCGAGAGGTTAATCTCAACCAAAGAGAGAAGGAAAGTTCTACAACAACGATCCAAAATGGTTGACATATGACATTTCAAATGAAGAGCGTTCCAATTTATTTTGTAACCACCAAAGTTGGTTAGGAAACTTATTCAGTCCGAGAAACGGAGGGGGTAAGAGTCACGTCCGTTGGTATTAAAATCTAAACCGATTTGGAAACAATTAGAAAAACTCTAAAGGCAAAATAAAAGGTTAGTACTTTCTCCTTCACATTTAATTTCCAACTCACTACCTATCTGATTACTTCATTTGTGTAGTCCTATACTTCATTCATGGCATGTGAGAATTTAGAAAAATCACACAGAAAACATAAGTATATCATGCATGTAATTAATTCGAATATCGTAGCAGAGTCCCATATGGCATCATGCATGTATCCAAGAAAACTAGAGAAATCTTAAAGACAATTCATTTCTTGTTTCGGTCTCTTTGGAAATTTGATAGAAATGCCTCTTCAAAATCCAAGCAAGTGGATTTATATGAATCATAAATAATCAGGGGTTTTCAATCGTCCAAGCCATACTTAATTAGACATTAAAAGTGATGATTCATGTATTCACAGTATGGAATATAACAGAAAATCAAAGAAAGATGGGTACTTATCTGAGTTCATGGGAGTTTCCCGAAGCAACAACCAATAACAATCTATTCGCCGATGTTGGAAACAACTTCTCCATCAACTCCCGTTCTCTCTCTTTTTGTTTCTTCGTTCCCATTACAATACCCAAACTGTGATTAGGTAATGTGGCTTAGCAAACTTAATTCAAAATTGAATCAACTGAATTGTCACCCTCCGTAGTCAGGAAATTAATCGTCTAAAACTGTTGGAAAAAACTGGGTAAAACGGAGGATGATAACACTAAAAGAAATTGTTGTACTCAAAAAACTTTCAAGGCTCATAAAGATTTCTTTTAGACGATTATTTCTACCCTCCCAATATCAATTGGCGATTGTAACAGGTATGCGAAATAATGCCTTCAGGATACAATGAAAGCCCTACAACAGAGAAATTGGATTCAAGGTTTGCACCCCTTGACCCAATCAAGAACACACTAGAAAGAATTCTGATGATGCTTTAGAAAGAGAGAAAACAGGTTGAATTGATTGTTTAGAATGGGAGAATGCCTTCACTATTTATAGGGATATTCATGCCTATTGGAGATGCCTCTTCACTTCCAAAAGACACATAAGGTGTCTATTGGGAATGATTGTCTTTATGAACCATCACACCTATTAAAGGTGTCTCTTCATCTCCAACTAACATCCATTGTGTTTATCCAACACAGAATACTTCCCCGTCATAGCGGCAAACCAAAACATAAAACCATTTTATTTTCTAAGATATTGAAAATATCCAACATGCATGACAAAGAAAAAGTGTAAAATGATG
>JAJJWW010017479.1:0-97944 GCA_023531295.1 Papaver armeniacum
TTATGGCAAAAGTATACCATCGGATTATAAGTTAGAAGGGAGGGAGCATATATACGAATATAAGCATGTGAGAGCAATTATGCCAAGTTGAGACCAAGGCGAGAATTTAAGTGGGCCAATATAGCAACCATAAAAGCTGAAATGTCCATTTCTCTCCTCCTTCGTAAGACCCGGGGCCAGGCAATGAAATGATATATGATTTACATTGTAGGAGTTAAAGGTGTTATAAAAGTACGGAGCTAGCATTTTATAATTAAGCACACAAATGGGTATTAATGCTTTGTCTTTTGCTAGAAAAATACAGTATTAGTAAAGAAAATACAACTAGGTATGCAAAGTGCTGCATTCTTACAACCTCTGAACTGTACATATGAGAAGCGATGAGTGCTGCGCTCTGCACTTTTAGAAAAAGCATTACCATCTCCAAATCGATATTCACACACAAATGATGTTAACAAAAAGCCACGAATTACCAACGGTAGAACATAGAGTTTGATAAGTGAAATACACAAGCCAATACAGGTCACATAGCACACCTTTGCAATGATAGCAGAACGCTATCGCGGTAGTGGATGCATCAAATATTCATAAAAGTGGCAGTAATAGCGACTACGCTCCATTACTCATTACGAGTAGAAGCGTACTACACAAAGAAAGATCTTGCACTTTATTAATTAACAACTCATACGAGAACTACACACTCAGCTGTAGCAAAAACTTGGTAGCAGTTGAAGTAGTGCGAGAAGGCAAATAACACCAAATATTACTAAAAAGTAAGAATACAATACGGTAAAAAGAATACACTAGTGATCTAACTTGACTTCTTTTCTTCTTCTTGTTCTTCTTCTTTGTCGGAACCACTATGATATATTCCCCATCTTCTCTTACGTAACTCTCGCTCTCGTCATCCATTTGGAAACCAAGAGTTAGTATCCTTTGGTTGGCAATTTGTGTCATGCATTCATTGTATTCCTCTAATTTGTGAAAACCCCTAGGTGGTGGTTTCACCATCACATACCAATTAGATGTATTTGACTCTCGAGAATAGAAAACTTGTCGCGCTTGCTTTGCTAAAATGAATGGATCGTTACGATGTGTGGATTATCTTCTTTAAATTGACTAATGTAAATCCATCTTCTACCTTCACACCAAAATTGGTGTGAGCCCAATCATTTGAATATTGGAATTTGAAACATATGATTTGTAGTCCAACAATATAATTTCTTCTAAAACAGTAGAACCCACTAGTTTAATGATCCTATGACTAAGGTTGTTGATTCAATTGAAACTCCCATTGTTTTGTGTGACTCTCTTAACATCCTTAAGTAATAAACCTAGTGTCATTGATTAGCAAGCCTTTATATGATATGCTTGTTTTTCTAACGGTCCATATGACAACCATTCTCGGTAATGTCTTGATCTTGGCATGCCTTGTTCGATTTGCATCTTAACCTACAAATGTATAATCTGAACATAAAAATATAACTAAGCATTACCTTTTGTTATCTAAGCATCAGGAAGTTAGATTTATAGTGATGATGTGCCTAACATGGATTGTTCTAAGTGAGAGATAAGAACAAAATCACACGTATTTGTGTTTTTGTAGTAGTTTTCCGTATGACAAAATGTCTAGGGTGTTTAAACTATCTTAGTGCATAATACGACTAAAGTGGACTAAACGTACCTTTTGTTTAAACCAATGCAAATGTGTCAGTTGTATGGAATTGAGTTGGTTTTCACTAGCTAATTTGCCCTCCGCTAAGATTTTAACTCGTACATATGCATTAAGACAAAAGTAAAATTAGAAAATGAAGTATTAATTGATGGACCATTTTTAATGAACATGAACGTCGTACTTACGTCATATATGGGTCAATTTCGGGTGTGTTAAAAAGCACATGTACGTGAGCTATCTTTAACTTCTCTCACTATCCATACGCACTTGGACACCTTTAGATAGAGGACGGGCTGCCGGTGTGGAACCATTTTGAGTGTTTTCGTTATGCCTTTGCTTTACTCTGTTTGTTTGCTTGGGCCTACGAATATCAAAATACCTAACACACTCCCATTCAAGATAACACTCGGCTATACAAGCTTGATTGTGCATAATTCTTTACATATTCTTTGAATGTCTTCATATACCTAGGAAATTCGTGCTTATACAACTATGTTACCAGTTAATTAAATATTAGTATCTCCCAGCTACAAAGGGCATAACTTTGACAGAAACTAGAAAAAAAGCAGTAATATAAATTAAATTGGCATACCTTTCAAATGGATACATCCCAACGATATTGTACGGAGTCACATAATCGCACTTCTCAGTAGGTGAATTGTCAAGTGCACCATGACATCAAAAAGTGACGGAGGGAAGTACCTCTCCAACATACACAGAGTCTCAAGAATCACACTTCAAGTTCTATTAATCTATTGAGATCAACCGTCTTTGGCATATTTCGTGAGAAAATAAGAACATAACTCGAAAATTGCCTCCTTGGCCCTACGGGTAAAAGTCCTTTTAAGCAACAAAGTAATATTTGTTGCATAAGAACATGGTAATCATGAGCTGTAAGAACACCTAAGCAACCATCTTTAGAAATGCTTTCTAAGATCAGAACTATAACCATATGGAACCTTCAAATTTCTCATCTTATTATACAATATAGCCTTTTCCTTGTCATTTAAAATGACAGTCTTGGTGGAAGGATCGTTTTGCCATTTATCTCTTTTGGATGCAATTGGTCTTATTCATACTCTTCGATCGTTCAGGGACTTTAGACTGTCTTTTGTTTTGACTTTATATTCAATATGGTGCCAATGATACTCTCGCAAACATTTTTTCAGTATGCATAACATCAATATTGTTAGTAGTAATAAATCCTAGGAAGATGGAAAAAACCTAACATTAGTAATTAATTCTAAAAAAGAAGTAAAAGATCAGATATTTAATCTACAAAGTTATAATGTCATCTTGTTGAATCTTAGGTAAGTATATATGCCTAAATGAAGTATGTCATGGCATTTGAGAAATGCAAGATTCGAACGCCAACTAGCTTAAATTGATGCATCATCAACTAATACCTAAATTCAAACTTTTATACAGCCAAAATAAACGTTTGTCACTGAGTACAATGATTATAATGTTTGCAAGAACAATATACAATTAATCAAGATATAATGATTTCACTACGCTAATGCGACTTAGTTACGCACTTTTATATAAAGATATAATTTTCTATATAGAAAACAAAAAACAAATAATTTTGAACTCATAAAATGCAATCCCTATAATGAATAGAAAAATAGGAAATAGTCTCTTTCGGTACCATTTGCAAGAAGTTAATGATCTCATTATAAGAAACTTCCCATTAAATGCCACCAAAACAGACACTAGATAGAAATTACTCCTTAAGCTAATTTTTCATGTGTCTTTGGGAGATTCTTATCCTCACTAAAGCTAATTTTGAAGTGTAATTAACTTCGTTTATGTGTTCTCTCACTTAAGCTAATTTTGTTAATGTGACCAAGACTGTGTGCCATTTATATTGCATTTGTTGATAATGTGAAGTTTAGAGGCTAACACGGTGCAAAGCAGAAGAACTCATAGCTAAATATTAACAAGTAAGTTTGAAGTTATGGAACTAACCTTCCGGTAAGGCAAGTCGAAGAATATCGACCTTTTGTTAAACACCCGAAGTTGGTTTCATCATCATTTGCATCAAATAACCGCATCAAAGAACAATGACCCTTTTCCGCTTCCCACATTTAGAATTACCCATTTTGCACTTGCCTTGCACTACTCTTGCCCTTATTCTTCTTTTCTCTTTCTTTTTCCTTATCTCCTCTCGTTCTTTCTCCGCTTTCCAAAATCATTTGTAATACTATTCTCGACATTCAAGTGCCGCGCACCGGACATATAATTGGCTTTTCCTTCCTCTCAATCTCTCCATTAAACCAGTCTTTTTTCTGAAGAGGATGATTTGACGAAGAAATCTCCTATGATTCAAGTAGGCAGTTTACGACTAAATGGCAACAGTTTGAAAGTGTGTTTTTCACCGCAAAGAGGACAGGCTGCCTTCCCTTTATACGTACATCCGGATAGATTACCATATGCGGAAATCGTTTATTGTCCACATTAATAATGCCTTCCAAGTTAAAAACTGTTTTAGTAAACAGAGTCATATATGCACCTTTTCTCCCACAACTCAATAAGATCATCAATCAAAATTTTGTAAGTATACATAATGTCATTACCGGTTGTTTTTTTCACAGAATCAGCATGCCTGGGGAATTATGTTGTCACCTTGCATACACAGGCCAGGGGGCAAATTATTCACCACGAGCATCATTGCCAACAAGCGTGGGTTGCGGAAAGATCACCAAATGGATTAAATCCATCATCGGCAAACCCAAGACGCAAATTACGGGGATACGAAGCAAACTCGGGATACTTTCTTGTCTATGTGCTTCCAAGCCAAAGAATACGATGGATAGCGCATCTTCCCATCCTTACTCTTGTTCGTTGCGTGCCATATCAATTGCTCGTGACCTGTCCCGATTGAAACAATCTCACTCAATCTAAGCACAATGGGGAAGTACCTAAGCACCTTCAGGTATCTTCTTTTGCGCTTGTCATCATGTCGGCATCGTCCATGTTAGATGTCTGCCTTCCACCTAGAATAATGACATTTAGGACACTCATCTCGCATCTTTCAAATCTTTTCTAAACAAACAACAATCATTAACACAAGCATGTATTTTCCGGTAAGTCAATTGAGTAAGATTTGTAAGACTTCTTCACTTCATATGTTGAGCAAGGAAGACAATGATGGCGGCAACAAGGAACCAATTGTCTGAGAAGTTCGTCAAAGATTTCCTAGATAAACCATTTAGTGTCTTGTGCCGATACAATTCAACGATGATGGATAACTTTGTGTGTGTTTTACAATTAGGATATAACGGTGTGTCCACCTCTTCCACATGGTTTTCCAACCCCTCGTCTTGCACGAGTTCATGTCCCTGATCGATATGTGCATCAGCTTCAACATCAACATCTACATGATATGAACCCCTTGTTGCTCCCTCATGGTGTACATCAGTAGAAGTGTGTATAGTTTCCCCGTGAAAAACCCACTCAGTGTATGTAGGATCCATACCTCGTTTGACAAGTGAAGATGTACTTCTTTCGGAGGAAGTGGGAAAGCGAGATTCTTACAATCAACACAAGGACAATTTGAACTCCAAAGGATTTCCAAGTCTCCGACAAAACGGTATCTATGAAATTCTTGAAGGCCTCCCGATATGGAAGATCACCTTTGCATGAAAGAACGACGAAATAATTAAGCACGGAATAACGCAATAAAGAGGAAAACCAAGTAAAGAATGTAATATTCTACACATATTAACCTTGGCCAATAAACCCAATCTTTATTCATCATTTTGAATGACTTGAATCTGCAAATATGTTCAGTTCTTCGATCCAGTTAAAAAAATCCACTTCTTTGGTTGGAATGTTGAATTTATTAAAGATTAATGGCACCTGGCGCAATCAAAATATGAAATGTGAGATCAAATAACCATAATGGATTAACAAATCATGCTGTAACTTAAAAATTTTCTTTTTTTCTTTTTAACTTACAAACTTGGAGTTACATATTGTAAGATATTTACATATACAAAAATGGGGATTGAGAATACATATTCTAGGGTGAGTCTTGATATGAATATTTAGATAGCATATAGCAGACCACCTTGTTTAGTTTTTATGTAGATAGATACCACTCACAATTTGCTATGAGTATCACATAGAAGCGGATCGACTGTCGCAAATCAATAAGCCGGATAGACCCCTTCGAGCTACTATTTGCTCTAACAGCTAGATATGTTACAATGAGTAGGGTGGAACTCGGTGATGTTATAACCTCTGCCAAGTACAAAGCTGGTAAAAGTTAAGAAAGCAATAACAAACCAACGGCGACCTTACATAACGAGAAAAAATGTCCAAGGATGGGGTATAGATGTACGCAAAAGTAAAGCTATATGGAACATGACATAAAGGAATATTTGCACCGATTAGTCGGCTCACCGAGAGAATGATGCTTATATCTTTGATTACATGGGATTACTATAATGAGTTCTTCTAAAACACGAAGCATTTTGAAAAGGAATCGCAATAAACCATACTACTTTTTGGCCTTGCCCTGTTCTTGAAGTTTCACCAATAACATTTCTCCTATATGAAAGCAAATTTCTTTACTAGCTCTTATGTGAACATACTCGAAAATCCAACACCTTTAATTTTTCATGGAGAAACACGAAACATCTAATGTGATGGGGTGACAGGATAAAGTACAAGGATATCTACTTCCTTGAAAAACAACAAAAGTCGCGCCTTAAACAAAAGTAAACAACGCATCAAGGCACAAGTTCGACTTTTAAATCACACGACATGCGCCTTAAACGAAGGAAAGCGAACAATGGCCACTCAACTACCTTTTCAAGATATAACGATGAAAAAAATGGGTTTAATTGATCATATCTTCGAACTAGTATAACCAACCTTGTCTAACTTGAGTTCATCCAGGCACATGTATAACCATTTGCTACTAAAGGTGCCTCTACGACCTACGCAGAAAAGCTTTAGACAAGTGGCCAATCAAATTGAAATCAAGTCCTTGAACAAACTATTCGCACCGTATTTAGACAACATATGTCAATACTAGTTAATCCAGTTCAACTTCCCTTCAATTAACTACAGATGTGAGTACTAATTCTAGACATTCAACACTGTTTGGGGCGAGGCAATTCTTATTGTAAGCGATACGAGGAAAAGTCACTAAACAGATGCGCATGCAATTTACATAACATCAATCGACCAAATCGGAGAACTTTTCTCGTATCATGCACAATTTGAAACGCGTTATATGCTTCAAATACTTGTTATGTTTACTATTTGAGTTGATTTCATGATGACAAGCAATTACATCACATCTACAATTGAACTTAGAACACACAAATGGAGCAATTGAACTCAAAAAACAGAATTTAATGCACTGAAAAAAAACCTAATTCAAAAATAAAAAAATAAAAAATATACCCTAAATTGAGCTTTGGTTACAGATCGATCTTCAACTTTGGGAAATTGGTGGAGGTGGCTAGTCGAGATATGGGTTACAGATCGATCTTCAATATTGTGTGGTGATGATGAAGTTGGTGAAGAAATCTCCAGAGATCGATGAAGTTGGAAAGGATGGTAATGAACGAGTGTTTGGAGTCGTAGGCGATGAAGTTACGGGGTTTGAGTGATGGTGGTCTTGTTGTGCGAAGTTGTGCCAGTGGTTTGAGGTGAAGTTTCTCTGTCGACACACCGGGGGAGATGCGAGTTGAGGGAAAAAAGAAAAGGATAAGGAAGGATTGGATATGAGAATGATGTTAAAGAAAAAGATAAGAAAAATTTAACTTGATTTGTAGATGAAATAGAATTAAAAAATAAATGAATGGGTGGTTATGATGTGATGATAGTTATATTAAAAATAAGATTATTATAAAAAAATTAAGGGAAAAAAATAATTAAATGGACTAGAATTTGTAGATGGAAATGGATGGTTATGATGAAGTTTTTCAACAACCACCTTCCACAACTCTTAAGAAAGATTGTCTTAGGGATACGACAAAATTTTCTCTTCTCGCAAAGGATTTCTCAATTCTCGCTAAAGTCTAGTTCGCAAAAGTTTACCCTACGTTTTATTTTCCTCTCTTTGTTGGATTACTCAAATCAGAACAAAAAATATATATTATTCCTAAAATACCCCTAAGCTTCTCTGATACGCTAACTCTTTCCCAGCTTTCACTTCTTCTCGTACGATTGGAGCCATGTTATGTCTCGAAGTTTCCAAAACCGGACAGGTTTAAGGGTTGGAGGAATATTATGAAAGCATCTTACCTATGGATCCACATATTCATCGTTCTTATGAAGTCTCTGACTTATAGTAGTCCACTCACCACCAGGTTTAGAGCTCGGAGCCATGTTATGTCTCGAAGTTGCCAAAACCGGACAGGTTTAAGGGTTGGAGGAATAATATGAAAGCATCTTACCTATGGATCGACAAATTCATCGTTCTTATGAAGTCTCGACTTAGAGTAGTCCACTCATCGCTGTGGTTTCGATCTGGAGCCATGTTATGTCTCGAAAGTTGCCAAAACATAGGACGGGGTTTAAGGGTTGGAGGAATGATATGAAAGCATCTTACCTATGGATCCACATATTCATCGTTCTTATGAAGTCTCCGACTTGAGTAGTCCACTCACCACCGGGTTTCGAGCTCGGGGGGCCATGTTATGTCTCGAAGTTGCCAAAACCGGACGGGTTTAAGGGTTGGAGGAATATTATGAAAGCATCTTACCTATGGATCCACATATTCATCGTTCTTATGAAGTCTCCGACTTAGAGTAGTCCACTCACCACCCGGGTTTCGAGCTCGGAGCCATGTTATGTCTCAAGTTGCCAAAACGGACAGTTTAAGGGTTGGAGGAATAATATGAAAGCATCTTACCTATGGATCGACAAATTCATCGTTCTTATGAAGTCTCTGACTTAGAGTAGTCCACTCATCGCCAGGTTTCGATCTCGGAGCCATGTTATGTCTCGAAGTTGCCAAAACCGGACAGGTTTAAGGGTTGGAGGAATAATATGAAAGCATCTTACCTATGGATCCACATATTCATCATTCTTATGAAGTCTCTGACTTAGAGTAGTCCACTCACCACCAGGTTTCGAGCTCGGGGCCATGTTATGTCTCGAAGTTGCCAAACCGGACGGAGTTTAAGGGTTGGAGGAATAATATGAAAGCATCTTACCTATGGATCGACAAATTCATCGTTCTTATGAAGTCTCGACTTAGAGTAGTCCACTCATCGCTGTGAGTTTCGATCTCGGAGCCATGTTATGTCTCGAAGTTGCCAAAACCAGATTGGTTTAAGGGTTGGAGGAATAATATGAAAGCATCTTACCTATGGATCCACATATTCATCGTTCTTATGAAGTCTCTGACTTAGAGTAGTCCACTCACCACCAGTTTCGAGCTCGGGGGCCATGTTATGTCTCGAAGTTGCCAAAACCGGGACAGTTTAAGGGTTGGAGGAATATTATGAAAGCATCTTACCTATGGATCCACATATTCATCGTTCTTATGAAGTCTACGACTTAGAGTAGTCCACTCACCGCTGTGTTTCGAGATCGGGGCCATGTTATGTCTCGAAGTTGCCAAAACCGGACAAAGTTTAAGGGTTGGAGGAATATTATGAAAGCATCTTACCTATGGATCCACATATTCATCGTTCTTATGAAGTCTCTGACTTAGAGTAGTCCACTCACCGCCAGGTTTCGAGATCGGAGCCATGTTATGTCTCGAAGTTGCCAAAACCAGGACAGGTTTAAGGGTTGGAGGAATAATATGAAAGCATCTTACCTATGGATCCACATATTCATCGTTCTTATGAAGTCTCTGACTTAGAGTAGTCCACTCACCACCAGGTTTCGAGCTCCTGGGGCCATGTTATGTCTCAAGTTGCCAAACCAGACAGAGGTTTAAGGTTGGAGGAATATTATGAAAGCATCTTACCTATGGATCCACATATTCATCGTTCTTATGAAGTCTCGACTTAGAGTAGTCCACTCACCTTGGGTTTCGAGCTCGGAGCCATGTTATGTCTCGAAGTTGCCAAAACCGGACGAGTTTAAGGGTTGGAGGAATATTATGAAAGTATCTTACCTATGGATCCATTGCATTCATCGTTATGAAGTCTCGACTTGGGAAGTAGTCCACTTACCCGATTCCGCTGAGGTTTTCGAGCTCGGAGCCGGGTTATATCTATGTTACTAAGAGTGTTACCACCAATTGGTTTTTTTGTAATTTTCTCTAATCCAACGTACCAAAGTTGGGGAAGCAAACACTACTAAATCTAACGGTGTGAAGCTTGTATTTCTTTGTTAAAAATTGTGTTTGTTTGCCAATCCGTATGCTTTTGCTTAGACCAATCAGAAAGTTCTTATTTTCCCGCCCCAGAAGCCCGCCCAATTTGGTCACGTGTCTGCCCAAGGAATTTTCGGACAATATTTATTTTTGGACCACCTGCAACGTGTCCTCTCGATGTTAATTCCCCCAATATTTTTATTAACGCGCCCAAATTTCACACACACATTGGAAAACCGTGTCTCACCAAAATCATTGTCTTCACCGAAATAAGAAAAATCTCTCACCAAAAAAAAAAAGAAAACTCTCTCACCTATCGCCATGTCTCAGAATCGTGAAGCTCTAACCCTAACAATCTCTCATCGAAAACCCTAACAATCTCTCAATCTCTCATCGAAAAACCCTAACAATCTCTCAATCTCTCATCAAAAAACCCTAACAATCTCTCAATCACTCAAACTCTTCAGAAAACCATAACTATCTATTAATCTTAGATCTCTTCAACTTTGAAGAAAACCCTAACAAATTTTCAAGAAAAGGATCTCACGAAGGGGTAATCTCTCATACTCTCAAATCTTAAGAGTATAAATCTCTTTTCTGTTCCACTTTTCTATTTTAGTAATTTTGGGTTTTTTTTTTCTCTCAATAAATAATTAGATCTTAACATGCAACTTAGGTTTTGTTGTTTCCATGATGAAATTGGAATTGGGTCCTATTTAATTTTGGGAATTTTCGATTTTAGGTCTTTAATTTTGGTGAATGATTTTTATGATGATTTTCATCATAATTTTGGTCTTTTGATGATTGTCTCTGCAGACTCATGTTCTAGTATTTTGGTCTGTGTTAAACTTGATTTAAATTAAATTTGGTCATGTTTAATATGTTCTATATAGTTTTTTTAGGTTAATGTTGTTTATAGCTTCTTTAACATGATATATGTAGCTATTAGGTTGAGTTTGACTTATTTATGTTAATCTAGCTTGATAGGTGTAGCCTTATTCTCTTTAGGTGTATGATTTGATTATATTTTTGCCAAAGCATGAAGTTTAGCCACTGTGATGCATGAACTATATTTAGCTATTCATATTTTTTAGCCACTGTGATGCATGCCTTGTGTTTGGAGTTCGGGCATTAGACCCTGTATTTCCTCCTTTGAGAATACATTTTGTGAAAATTGTAAACATTACAAGTCTCACTTTTCGTAGATTTTCATTTTCTTTTATCTTTTTAGTGCATTTTCATGCAGCAACATGATTAGCATTTGAGTCCTTTTTTTCTTCTATTGTGTTATGTGGTGAGTAATTTAGAATTCGTAAGAATTTAGAATTCTCTTTGGTTTTTTGTTGCGACAAAGGATTTTTTTTCCTTTCTCTTTGGTTAATGATGATCATCATGTTTAGTAAGCATCACTTGCAAGATGTTTTTGAATTATGTTTGCCTTTAGTAGCATTCATTTGTGTTAGCTTTTGAGCCATATTGATAATTGGGTTATGTTTTTGCAAGGCATACTCGCAATAATGAAGACTAACAAGGAAACAAGAAAAAGAAGTCAGGTGGGAGTTGGCGATACTGAGTAAAAACTTTTCATCTCAATTTCGGTGTAAAACAATTTCTTCACCATATCATTTTAACTAACCTATATGCATTGTTGTTTGGATGAAAAACAAACGGTCCCAAGCTGATAAAGGTTCTCCATCTAAAGCTACTCGCCACTCACTTCAAAGTTCAGTCCCCTACAAAAACCAAATGCAGAACCATCTCTTCCACCCGAAAGTAGGCGATCATCACCAAGGAACAAGAAGTTAAGCGATAAAGCATCTCCATCCGACGATGCTGCTCAACTCTCTTCAAAGTTGCGAGACTAGCAAGGATACATTAAAGATGAAGGTCATCAAGAAGTTTGCGATAAAGGTAAAGACTTTCATCTCAATTTCATAGCAAACTACTTACCTTCTCATTTTAACTAAGCTACGGTTTTCGAGATGAAAAACAAGCGTAACACTCAACATTCCCTTAACCGAAAGTGCTTCACTCACTTCAAAGCTTCAAACCCCGACTCAAACCAAGTCCGTTAACCATCTCTTTCACCCGAAAGTAGGCGATCATCACCAAGGAACAAGAAGTTAGAACCAAGTGTTGTTGTTTCTTCTCCAACTAAGTGTGCAACAACTCCAAAGCGTTGTCGACAACCTGAAAGTGCTAAACTGTCGTCACCAACTACAAAGAGGCAGGCTACTAGGAAGAAGAATGTGCAATCTGAAATTGCTCAACATTCGCAGTCAACAACTACAAAGTCCCAATCTAAAAGCTCAAAGGAGATAATGAAAATTCTCGGTGGGGCGAAAGAATGTAAAGTGAAACTTGACACAAGACAGAGGCCCATGTTTGAATGTTCAACTCGGGATCCACACGACACTCTCGCAGATTTTCAAGATTTAAGAGGAAGAGGAAGAGGAGGAGGAAGTTGTGGAAGAGGATAACTCTGATCATGTGGAGCATGATGTGGAAGAAGAGAATGGTAATGGTGATGAGCCTGAATTGGAAGAAGAAAATGATAATGGTAATGATGATGAACATGAATTAAAGAATGGTAATAGTTCTGATAATGAGGAAGGTGAAGAAGGAAAAGAAGCGAAGAAAAGAAAATATGTTCCACGTGGTCCAACCCAGATGTATGCACTAAAGTTAGATTCTGCTGATCCGAAGAGAAAAGTTTCCTTCAATGCTAATGAACAACCGATTGGTGATCCATATGTGCAACTTGCCAGTGTGCTAGGGGTGCTTGTTCGGAAACTTCCATTAACGTTCAAGGATTGGAGACTTGTCCCTTATGAAGCCAAAGAAAACATATGGAAGATAGTCTTGGTACACAATTGATAACTCTTTAACTCTTTTCATTAGTCAACAATTATTTAATTCATAGCGTATTCTAATTCAAATTATTTAATTCTATTTGTAGAATCGATTCATTGTGCCTTCCGAGTGTTACAAAGACTATTATTTCAAGAAATGGGAACTTATCTTAGAGAAGCAAGGTCAAGGAAAGCTTGTTTGGTACTCGACGCTTTGGATCGGCACACAGGGGAAGAACAAAAGAAAACGGTTGGAGAAGTTAATGCCCAGGACCATGACAGTTAGGAGTGGGAAGAGTTTGTGAAACATGTAGACTCTATTGAATTCCAGAGTAAGTAATTTATATTATATAGAATGACTATATATTTGTATTAAAAACTTAAAAGTCTGTCTAATGATTTCTTTACTTTTCTATTCATTGAGGAAGAATAAAAATGCAAGAAAATCGTTCAAAACACCCCACCCCACATACCATAAGTCGAGAAGGTTACGCCCGATTGGAGGTGAAATTGGTATGTTCTACATTCTTGATATTCACCATGTGAAAGCTATTGCATCGTTAAAAATATAATTGTTTGAAGTTCTCTACAAAGTTTTATCTTAGAAATATTCTGAGTTTCTTCTTAGCATGTATCAAGACTTTAATACCATGTTGTTATGCTATTCTTGATGACTTGTCATGTATTGATACATTTATTTGGCAGACAAAAAGAGCAAAACACAACCAAAGAGATTGATAGAGATGTAATCTGAAAGTTGGTCATAAAAACAGCGCAAAGGAAAGAAACCACATCCTGGTGTTGTAGAAGCTTTGGTAAGAAATCTTCTCCTGTTCCTTTGTTTTGTTTATGTGTGCTTGAAAAATGCAAAATACCCGATGTTTTACACACTTACAGGGAAAAACTTGAAAAAGCTCGAGAAAAGTATGGTGTTGATTGTGGATCATCCGTGATGATGATATTCTTGCAAAGGCCTTTGGCGAGGACAAGAAAACTAAAGGGAGACTTAAAGGAATTGGTTTTGGAGCGACACGTAAAAAGGTTGTTCGCAGTCCCACTATAAGATGATGATTAAAGAGTGTCGGGAATCTTATAAAGCTTTGAGTGATCGAGTGGTGCGGTTAGAGGTGAGAATTTAACTTGTCTTCTATTAGGTCTCATTTATTGATGAATTCAAACTCGATAATGCCCCTCATACTGCTGATTGGTCTTAATATAGGGAATGAAATCAAAATGTGTCTGCAATGGAGTCTTACCCTCTCGCATGTCAAGTCCCAACAACAATCATGAGGCTAGCACTAGCAGGAATATTATTTGTAATGAAAGAGACTCAACTGATACCACTCCAAGTCATGTCAGGAGACAAAATGAGGTTCAAGTGCCAAAGAGATTCCAAGTTTGCAAGCCGTTAAAGCTGGTACAAGGAGGACGAGGTGGTTGCGGAGGCGAAATTGTTGAAACAGATCCAAGTAAGGCGATACATGGAAGGCCAATCGGTCTTGGAGCCTACACTGTATGTGTGAAGGTTGCTTATGTGGAGGATGCTCTTGTCTACCAAGCTACTTCTGAAGTCAGAACTATTCATGATGCTGTTTCAAATTTTATCACATGGCCCAAGGATAGAATATCCTACCAGTAGACTTCTTGTTTTCTGTGATCTTTTTGGAGACTTATCTTTGATCTTTTTGGAGACTTAACTTTTGGTAACAAACATATCACTGCCACTTTTTCGTATGCTTTGTGTATATCACATTGGTATGTGAATGCTGTCACTTTTTGTGTATATTACATTGGTATGTGAATGCTATGACTCTGGGTTTGGTTTAATTTGAATGAATCTTTCAGTTTAATCCAGTTGTTTCTTTACATTTCACAACATAAATGTAGTGACAAAAGTGAAATATGTATGTAGGGTCTTATTCACAAATATTGCGAAATAGTTTATTTACAATCATAACTATGTGTTGTCAAAGATAGTCCTACTACACATAGTATAGTTGTATCAATGTACTTCTACAATGCTAACAAGTGTCTTGACTGTAATATTCACAATACTAATAAATGTTGTGTTAGAAATTTCTACTACCCACGACAATGATTGTAAAAACAAATGTTCTACAATGCTAACAAGTGTACTGACTGTAATATTCACAATACTAGTAAGTGTTGTGTTAAGAATTTCTACTACCCACGACGATGATTGTAAAAACAAATCTTCTACAATGCTAACAAGTGTACTGACTGTAATATTCACAATACTAGTTAGTGTTGTGTTAAAAATTTCTACTACCCACGACAATCATTGTAAAATCAAATCTTGCAACATCGCAGAGTTGTTCAGAATAGTTATACAACTCAAGGAAGTGTAGTGAGAGGAGTATTCACAATACTAATAGACGTTGTCTTCCAGGTTTCAACTACATAAGCTAGATATTGTGAAACACTTACTTTACAACATAAGTCTGTGTTGTCCGAGATAGTTCGACAATTCATACAAGGGTTGTGCAAATCTTATTCATAATACTAGTAATTGTTGTTACATATGTTTCTACGATATGCTACTTATGTTGTCCACGATTGTTCTACAATACAAGCAAGAGTTGTGTTAGGTTATAAAAAAAAATCGAAAGAGAATCACAACTTTGGCAAAATATTGTCGAACCATGAATCACATCACCCTTTACAACACTTGTCAACCATTGTAGAAAATCTTGGACTTTCTACAATACCCCCGTTCCACAATGCATCAAATGGAGTTGTCGTAGGGGTACTACAACTCTTATCTAGTGTCGTCAATGATGATTTTTCCCGTAGTGGCTGCACCTCAATTCCTGTAACTCCATGGCTGCAATGCCACGCCAGCAACCACAATCCTGCAGCAGGCATCAATCCAAGAGCAACCATTCATCAACTACTGCTCCAGAAGCAAAACCAATCATTACCAGTGCCTCCTGCAGCTTCAACACTAACACATTCTCAAATACCGGTGCTTAAAGCCATATCTCATACTCATTTCCATCAACATAAGTATTCCCATTACTGACCTCGGTTCTCAACAACTCAATCCGAGTGATAAAGTTCCCATAACTCCTTGTCTTCTCAATTGAATTTCCAGAACATCGCCGCAAGTTTGAACCCAGTTCACAAATCAACTCCAGGCTTCAGCCAACACCACCATTCTCCATGGCTTGCAGACTTTACAGAACAACAACACCACACCGTGTGCTTCTCTTTCTCATCACCTTCATGATCGTAGCTCATTTACTTAGCATCGAGCCAAACATAACTCGTAACTGCAATTGCATCTCTCTTGATTGCAATCTCAACTCAATCACATTCTCCGCACTTCGTAACTATTCTCGGCTTCTGTCTTGTTCTTTACCCGCTCAAATCTCTCAAAACCCATTGTAATATTGAACCATTCCTCCCCGAGTGCCACCCGAGACCCGTATGCAATATCCCTTGAATTTATTCCAATGACCTCATCTTGTTCTTAACAACAAACCCTAGGTTCACTTTCTTCCCTATCAAGAACCAGGACCTAGATTCAATTGAAATTAACTCTAACTTCAAGCACCTAATTATCAAGACAACCTTCTCTCAAACGACGCCACTAACCCTAGTTCCTTGAATTTCACCCTTCTCTCGATCTCACTGTATGACATTGATTTCCTTCTTTGGATCGAGCGCACCATCTCCATCTTCACTTCTCTGATTCACGATTCTTCACAACTTCCACTATTAACAACGCCTCCATTGCACATAACAGCATCAGAGAGTGGATAAAGAGATTGAGGAGAAAAGGGGGAAATGAACCCTAACTCTTTCTTCTCTCACTGAGAAAAATCACAAAGAATTTGGGGATGAGAGTGAATTCCCACGACCAAGTTGATGGTGTTGCTGTCGGCGATATTTAGGCACCCCTGGACAATGGATATGGGCCACCAATAAATCTCTTTGTATTGTCAGTCCTTGGGAACTGACAAGCTTAATTGTTGACTTTGCTTATAACCTTCTCATACGGACCCGGAATGGCCTCGTTCTTTCGCCGATAGCTTCGCCCTTTTTGCTCCAATTGGGATGATTTCCGCTTCTTTTCCTCTGTGCGACTCCAGAGTACCTAATAACTCAAAAACACACGTAAAGTACACAATTCACAAGAAAAATAGCAAAGAAGGCATAACTACTAGATAGTAAATACGGTGTATTTTACACCTATCACAAGGCATGTCATTTACCTGTTGAGTTAGAACATAGAGCTTATTGGTCTGTTAAGCAGCTAAATTTTTCACTTGACAAGGCAGGAGCCCATAGGAAACTCCAGCTCAATGAGTTGGACGAGATTCGTATAGATGCTTACGATAGTGCGAAGGAGTATAAAAACAAAATGAAACTTGTGCATGATAGAAATATTTTACGGAATTCATTTTCTCCAGGTTAAAAAGTTCTTCTGTATGATACCCGCTTGCATCTTTCTGCGGGAAGTTACGTTCTCGGTGGACGGGTCCTTTTATTGTTCGTTTGTATTTCCTCATGGGGCTGTTGAGATCGAGACACAGGATGGTAGTAGTTCTTCGAAGGTTAACGGTCGAGATTGAAACCCTTTTTAGAGCCCTTTCCTACGGGTGATGTTGAGGAGGTCCCTACGGAGGACCCCGTTTACCCTTGATTGACCATCGAGGCGATTGTATGTTGTATATTAGTTTTTGATTTCTCTCTTCACCCAGGTACTATCTTTCCGACTTCTCTCTTTACCGATTCCTCATGTTACTTTACTTTTTGGTATTGATCTTTCATTAGAAACATTGAGGACAATGTTAGATTTAAGTTTGGGGGTGGGAAGAAACTTCTTGTTAGTTTTTAGTTGCAATAAATAAACTCCAGAGCCTAGAAATTTATATTTATTAAGGTCGGCACTAACCAATCTAAGTGGATGGAAGCATTTTGGTTGTAGGAGTTGAGGAACCAATCTGATTAGATGGCAACATCTAAAGAGTCTATTCATAAAAGCACAGAGCTCAGGTGTTAGAAATAACATGATAGTTTCACCAATCTCGTTGAGTCCTTTTCACTTCTATTTTTATTTTTATTTTGTTCTTTGTAAACTATGTTTCTCCAAGTGATTAGGTGGGGCCCACGAATCAAGTTGTTACCGATGCTAGAGTGAATTAGAGTGATTGAGATACAAAAAAAAAAAAAAAATTAAAAAAAAAAAAAAAAAAAATGAGAAAGAAAAAAAAGAAAAAAAGACCATCGAGACCAATAGGAATAAATTCAATAAAGTCGACCACTTTGGAACCCTTGTATATGCCGGTTGTGTTGACCTAGAGTTAGGATTATCGACCACTTTGGTTCCCTTGTATATGCCGGTGTGTTGATATTAGTCGAACTAGTATCTCAGTCCATTAAGATAGGTTCACTTTGGCGGAGGCCTTAAGACAGAGATATGGGAAACACCGTTCACTTAGTAAACATCAAAACCATCTATGTTTTCTCTATATCCATCTTCTTGATCTATCCATGTGATTAGTTTTGACTCCGGGTATTGATGTCCATAGTGCGACTATCTGAGTAGAGCTCTGTCACTTTATATGAATTTTAGTATGCTTGGGTGCAAACTCGTGTACATCAATTGGAATTTCACATCAGGGTACTTCCTCCTGTAGTCAATAAGTATGCCAACCAAGGAGATTCTTTAGTGCCTTCCAAGGTTATGTGTAGATAGCTAGGGTTTGGAGTAAAGGTTTTGTGGGTACACCTCTGGTAAACCCTCCGGAGACAACACTCCGCCACTAGGGCCACCTAGGGGTTCAAATGATTTTTATTTTTTATTTTCTAGAATAAATTTGCTCGAGGACTAGCAAATAATCAGTTTGGGGGTATTTGATAGACACATTTTTGTGTATGAATTGTCCTCAGTGTTGGTATTGTTGGAACTCGATTCTTGTACTAATATTGTGTTTTTATGTATTTTTAGGTATTTTTGGAAATAAATATTTTTGGAAAATTCGGCTCGAAAAGTTGCTCGGAACACCCCGGAGGACATTTGATATTCGGACTCCCACATTGGATAAGGGGTAACCCAATTACTAAGGGCACCCAATTGATATTCGCACCCCCAATTTGTTGGATAAGGGGTGACCTTCTTCTTGGTTTGAAAATAAATTTTGGCGGGAAAAAAATATGTCACGCCTGGCAGACTTTGGTCGGATTTTTGAATGATTTTTAGTGAGACTCAATGGCTGAGATTGATAGGGATACCATGTTAGAGCATAACAGGGTTGGTATGGGTCGATTAGTGACCTAAATTTGGCTAGATAACCCGCTAGGAGAAGGCGAGAGAAGCACGGGTTTGCATGGGTTTTTTGTGAGTTTGAGACGTGCCTTGCTCATGTGCTGGAGTGTGTGGGTTGTTACCGAGACGAGTGTAGAAGGTAAATAAGGAGAAAATACATTACTACAAACGCGTGAAGAGCTAAAACGAGGGGAAGAAAATATTCCGAAAATATTTTTTTCATCACCGAGTAATGGGAGGATTTAAGGGATTAATGATGAGTTATTCTTGCTCCAAAAAGGCTATAAATAGGTGCTGGGGTCGAGTAGAACGGGGACGGAGAGTTTGGGAGGTTTTAGAACGCGAGAAAAGCAAAAAAAATCGAAGTTGCAGACTGCCATTTTCTCTTGCTTCTCTGAAGAACACGAAGAACGGACCGGCCATAAGCGATCGTTTCTTCTACGGCGTCTGCGACTCATAGACGTGGGTAGTAATACGAGTGGGGCAGACTTACAAGACAGAAGCACTTATTCTCTATCGTAGTTTGTAACAGTGTTTGCAACATCTATAACTGTTGCAAACCCGATTTTCATCTTATTCTCCTTTGTTCATCATTTGTAAACCATTTTTGAGCAATAATAATGAATTTTGAGCGTGTTTCCAACATGATGAGCGGCTAATTCTCCCACAACCAAGGCAATGAGGAAGCTATTTACGCATGAATAAGCGGTAACCATTTTATTTTCTCTAATTTATAATTTATAATTCACTCAATCACTGCTTTTGCAGAGTTTTAAATTGTTCGCAAAATTGTTTTCATTAGTTGTGATTCAATTAGATAGGTTATGCTTTGTATTAAGATAATCTATGCTTAGGGATACAATTAATTTTTGAGAATTTGTCTAATTATTTGTGAATTAAGAAACAAGGGATTTAAAAGATAATTAGAGTTTTGGGTTATTTACCGTATTTCATTCATGTGTTATAGTGGAATCAGTGTCTTGGTTATTCTCTCATATCTTAAAACAATTTTGTGTTAATTTTTCTCTATTATTAATTTTTATAAGTCTAAAATCTTTTGCTTTCACAAGTCTCAACGAACCTTATTACTACAACATTATTGAGTCACATCACGCATACTTTAACACAAGGGCTAAAACTATAAAAGATTCAGTTGGAATGTGGACTATGAAAAATAAAACACGAGACTATCTTACCAAATAACATATTAGTGGAACAAAAAGATTTCATGTACCAAGTTGTACACCAGAGTGATAATAGAAATCCTTCACGAGTCTGTTAGAGCATTGCTCGGTCAAACTCGCATGCGTTGCTATCTCAAGCATGTTTGTCAATGTTAGTGATCAAAAGTATAAGTCTTGATTTCTAGCATGTTTGTCAATGTTAGTGATCAAATTTATAAGTCTTGATTTCTAGCCTACTATAGCTAAAGGTCTCGGACTAGGATAGAAAGTGTAGTTGAGCTCAAGAACTCCATGGAAATCATCATACAAGACGAAGGACTACTCAAGGAACTGGTGGAACTTAATCGACTAAAAGGTATGTAGAGACTTGAACTTATCTGTCACTCAAAAGTCTATTTACTCTATCTCCTATTCTTGAGACAAAAGTCGTTTTGTTGTATAGACTTTCATGATACACATTTGCTATATCGAGCCGAGTTTATCTCGCCTATCTATTTCTCGAAATACGTGTTGGTGAGCTTTCGATTTAGCCAAATTCATCTTTACCTAGTGACGAATGTCATGTTATGTTTCAATCACTTTAAAAATTTCTCTGACGAAAAATGGTCTGTGAATAACGGCTATATAACGTTCTCTGAGAATCTTTCAGTGATTGAAATGAGAGTTTAGTTTTCATAACCATTGGTAGGTGTTGATGGTGGTTTTTAAACAAGGGGTAAAAACGTAAAACCCCATGACCTAGTGTTACCCGCAACACATTAACTAAGAGCATTTAACTCAGGTGTAAATAATTAATAGGGGTATTTTTTCAAAATACCAGTTAGGGTTTTCAACACAGAACCTAATTCCAAAACCAAGCCGCATCTGCGCACCATGGCAACAATGCCAAACCAAGCCGCATCTCTGCGCACCATGGCAACAATGCCAAACCAAGCCGCATACTGCGCACCATGGCAACAATGCCAAACCAAGCCGCATACTGCGCACCATGGCAACAATGCCAAACCAAGCCACACCCTGCGCACCATGGCAACAATGCCAAACCAAGCCGCACCCTGCGCACCATGGCAACAATGCCCAACCAAGCCGCAACTGCGCACCATGGCAACAATGCCAAACCAAGGCGCATCTTTGCGCACCATGGCAACAATGCCAAACCAAGCCGCATATTGCGCACCATGGCAACAATGCCAAACCAAGCCGCATCTGCGCACCATGGCAACAATGCCAAACCAAGCCGCACCCTGCGCACCATGGCAACAATGCCAAACCAAGCCGCACCCTGCGCACCATGGCAACAATGCCAAACCAAGCCGCATACCGCGCACCATGGCAACAATGCCAAACCAAGCCGCACCCCGCGCACCGTGGCAACAAGGCCATATTTCCAAGCCGCTATGCCTTTGGCCCACGCCAAATATAGCGCCCTAGGCTTGCAAGACTTGCAACTAGGTCAACATGGCCGTACGTGCCATTGGCACATGCCAACACGTATCATGAGCCATATTTCCAAGCCGCCATGCCTTTGGCCCACGCCAAATATAGCGCCCTAGGCTTGCAAGACTTGCAACTAGGTCAACATGGCCGTACGTGCCATTGGCACATGCCAACACGTATCGCATGCCATATTTCCAAGCCGCTATGCCTCTGGCCCACGCCAAATATAGCGCCCTAGGCTTGCAAGACTTGCAACTAGGTCAACATGGCCGTACGTGCCATTGGCGTGAGCCATATTTCCAAGCCGCTATGCCTCGGCCCACGCCAAATATAGCGCCCTAGGCTTGCAAGACTTGCAACTAGGTCAACATGGCCGTACGTGCCATTGGCACATGCCAACGCGTACCACAAGCCATACTTCCAAGCCGCTATGCCATTGGCGCATGCCAAATATAGCGCCCTAGGCTTGCAAAACGTGCAACTAGGTCAACATGGCCGTACGTGCCATTGGCACATGCCAACACGTACCACAAGCCATATTTCCAAGCCGCTATGCCATTGGCGCATGCCAAATATAGTGCCCTAGGCTTGCAAAACGTGCAACTAGGTCAACATGGCCGTACGTGCCATTGGCACATGCCAACGCGTACCACAAGCCATATTTCCAAGCCGCTATGCCATTGGCGCATGCCAAATATAGCGCCCTAGGCTACGAACCATACAACCTAGGCCAAGTCAGCCACGCATGCCATTGGCACATGCCAACATGCTCATTTGGTAGCTTTTTCTTGCAAGGCCATGGCCCTAACGGCCACGCATGCCATTGACACATGCCAACATGCTCGCTGGTAGCTTTTCTTACCAAGGCCACGGCCTAACGGCCACGCATGCCATTGGCACATGCCAAACAAACACACGCTGGTAGCCTAACTTGCAAACCGTGCAACCTACCACCAAGGCATTCCGACATGCCATTGGCACATGCCAAACACACACACGCCGGTAGCCTAACTTGCAAACCGTGCAACCTACCACCAAGGCATTCCGCACATGCCATTGGCACATGCCACGCACGCCACTAGCGGCTCGGCATTGCCACTTACACTCAACATTCAACCTACCACCAAGGCATTCCGCACATCCCATTGGCACATGCGACGCACGTCACTAGCAGCTCTGGCATCGTCACTTGCGCTCGAAGTACAACCCGCAACAAGGGCATTCCGCACATGCCAATGGCACATGCCACACGCGCCACTAGCAGCGCCACTTGCACTCAAGGTGCAACCAACGAGATATCAACACAAAGGCGGGGATGCTTTCGGGTTTTGGTTTGGCGATCCTGACTTGCGGCGTACACTACGCTCACATTAACAAAGCGCTAAAAGGAATAAAGCGGTCAAATAAATGAGGAAATAATGGTGAAAACGTTTTCACCCATTAACACCATGCGGTTACCACCTCCTCCCATTATTTCACCCTTTACTCTCTTCCTTCATGAGGCCGGGTACGTTTCAATCTCGACTTGTATAAATAGGTCTTACCTATTTCCACCCGGACAACAAGTCTCGGTCAGGAGAAAAATACTACACTCTCAGAAAAGGCAACTTTGCAAGCTCTCCAAAAAGCTTTCATCTCTTGCAAGCTTCCTAAGCTTTCACTTTCTAATACAAGTCGAGATACTACTCTCCCGTAACTATTTTGGTCTCAACACCTTTCTTTTCTCCCTCCCCAAATCAACCCTTCTCCTCCACTTTGTGAGAAAGCAAGTCTGGAACGGCCATTTCTTGGTTTAGGCCGGACTTGTGCAGATTGATCTCTCGAATCTATAAAGTGCTCACGTGCAGCACATTTGTTTAGGGTTTGAACCAGTTTCTCACTCACCTACCGAATTTACCGAAATCGGCAGAAACGATTTTTACCCATAAACAATTGGCGACCACAGCGGGAGGATTGATCTTTCGGTTACAATTCTAGCTTCCATCCTCAAATTTTTGCGCAAGCATGGTCGGCTATCAGGCGATCTCCACAAACATTGATCCCGCTCAAGGTCATGATAACTCCTCAAATCTGGAAGCAATACCACCAATGAAGAGGTCCCAAGACTGGTTGACCTGATGCGTGCTCGGGAGATCCACGCCAAAAACATGAACCTAATGAAGGATGCGATTAACGACATACTCGACTTCCTCATCAATCTAACATCGGGGCTAAGTGATTCATTTTCCCCGGGAGATCAAGAGCGGGGGACTAACATCCCGAATGAGCATTCTCAAATCAACGGTTTCGTCACCGACCCGGAAGCCAGCGGACCGGGAGGCGACCATGTTGGTAGAAAACTTATGTGAATTCTTTGCACCTCTCCAAGGACCAGCGGATAAAAACATTCTCTGCTATCAACCGAATAGCACTAAACGCATCACTAGTTCCTGCACCCACGAGGACTCCAAGGATCCCCGGAAGATCCGCCAACAATATTGTTTTCACCGACGACGACATGATGGTAGAAGACGGTCACAATCGGGCCTTGCATGTTACGTCTCTCGTCAAGAACATAGAGTTTCGAAGAGCGCTCATTGACACGGGTGCATCTTCCAATGTCATCACTCTCAAGACACTCAAAGCTGCCAAGGTGCGACCTAATGAGATCGTACGACAACCCACTACGATGACGGATTTCGAAGGCAACCAAACTAGCACATACGGCTACATCAACTTGGAGTGGCGGTAGGGGCCAATCCAATCAAGCGTGAAGTTTGAAGTAATTGAAAAAGAACCAGACTACCACATGATACCTGGGAAGGCCATGGTGCACAATCTCAAAATCGTCCCTTCAACATACCACCAATGCTCGAAACACGGTATTGAACGGAGAAGTCGTTAGAATTCCGCGTCCTTTGTCCCCTATGCACCATTCCATTGCGTAGAAGCACATGGGCCGAAGGAGGGTTCAAAAGGCGTGGCGACCAAGATTCACGGTTTTCGCTACCAAAATGGACATCCCTTAGAGATAGCGACAAACCGGAGATACCCCGCGAGAGGAGACCGTCTTTCCACCACCTCCTCGGAAGGAAGATTCCCCACTTGATCTCTTGCCACCGGCGTAACTCGTGCCCGCACCAAGCGAGAGTACACCCTTACCGCAAGATGAAGCAAAAGGAAAGCTCACACATCATCACCATTGTTAGCAATCAGCGGGGAGACCATGAACCGGTCTCTCCGCCCGAAGGAATGTCTTCACAATAACCAGGAGGAAGTTCCGGACGCCCTCGAAGCTACAAGATGGGACCGACTTAACCACGGACGAACTCGAAAGCTGTCAATATAGAGAATGAGGAATTTCCGCGACCCATTCCGATCGGTTCGACTCTACATCCTGAACGCTCAAAGCTAGTCGACCTACTCAAAGAATACCGGGACGTCTTCGCATGGACTTACGAAGAAATGCCCAGCTTGGATGGAAAAGCGGTCACCCACCATCCGCATGTGATACCGGATCCAAACCGGTCAAGCGACCTCCAAGACAATTCAGACACGACGTAGAAGAACAAATCAAGGCGGAGGTCCGAAATTACTAGCGCTGGTTTTGTCAAACCTATTCACCATCCTACTTGGTTAGCCAATATCGTTCCCCTTAAAAAGAAGAATGGTCGGATCGGATCTTGTGTCGATTTGAGAGATCCGAACAAGTCTTTGCCCTAAAGACGATTTCCCGCTACCTAACATCGACATCTTTGGTAGACGCTACCGGTGGACATGGTATGTTCTCTTTCATGGATGGATATAGCGGTTACAACCAGATAAAGATGTATGAGCATGACGCAAGTAAGGCGCTTTCGAACCCCTCTTGGAAACTTCTATTACACCGTAATGCCTTTCGGTCTGAAGAACGCTGGCGCCACTTACCAACGCGCCATGACTACCATCTTCCACGATATGATGCACAAGCAAGTCGAAGATTACGTAGATGATGTGGTGGTTAAATCGAAGACTCGAGCGGATCATCCGAGAAGCTGCTGCGACAAGTATTCGAAAGATACCGCGAATACAAGTTGAAGATGAATCCTTTGAAATGCGCCTTTGGTGTCTCTTGGGGAAATTCTTGGGATTCCAAGTAATGTAGCGGGGAATAAAAGTTGATCCGGTCAAAACACAAGCTATCCTCACGATGCCGCCGCCACGAACCGTGAGGGAGCTCCAGAGTTTCATGGGCAAAGTAAACTACATTTGTCGCTTCATACCGGGGCTGGCGCAGCTCACCACTACGTTTACTCCTCTGCTAAAAAAAGGAGCGAATTTCACATGGACTACGTCTCAGCCAAAAAGCGTACCGGAAGATCCGACCAAATCACATTGTCCTCCCCAACCGTCATGAAGCCTCCTATGCAAGGGAGACCACTATGTCTCTACACAACCTTTAGCGATATCGCCATCGGAGCTCTCCTCGCGCAAGAGGACGACAAAGGAATGGAATACCCCATATACTATTTCGGTCGAACGTTGAGAGGCGCCGAACTCGAGATACCCCAAGGCGGAAAAGGCGTGTTTAGCACCGATTCATTCCATCCCGAAGTTCGGACACTACCTCCTCTCCAATAAGGTGGTGCTAGTGTCCAAATCGGACCTGTAAAGTTTCTCCTCTCGAAACACTGCCTTGATAGGAAGGCCGGCTAAGTGGCTCTGCGGCTATCGAGTTCGACATAACGCGCGTCGTCTCCCAAGGTCCATAAAAGGACAGGGTTGCAGACACTGTTAGCGGCATTCCGGGAAAAAACACCGCGAATTACGAGAAGACCTCCCGGGAGACCTTCCGAGATATCTTTTTAGTCAAAGAAGAAACATGGTTGCTATTCTTCGATGGCTCTTCCACCCAGAGCACTAATACCGGAGGAGCGGGTGTTGTATTAGTATCTCCTGCTGGAGAAGTTTTCTCGCACTCTTTCAAGCTAGACTTTCCGTGCACCAATAACTCAGTGAATACGAAGCCTTCCTCATTGGACTATCACTAGCTAAACAAGCGGGGCCACACGTTTGGAGATAAGAGGAGATTCCAAATTACTCATCAACCCGAAGTAAACGGGATCTATGCATTGAAAGAACTAATCTTGGCGCCATACGGGGATGAAGCACAAAAACTACTAAATTATTTCGCCGAAGCAACCATCACACATGTCGGCCGTAGCGGCAACAAGCATGCCGGCGCTTAGCTACACTAGCCTCAAAGCTACGGTTCGAAGGGGCGAGGAAACCACGACAAGTAAACGGCGAACCATAGCTTCAACATGGCTTTCACAACCCGAGAAAGCCGAAGACGATATTTGGAGAACTCCTATCATTCAAGAACTCAACAACTCACTTTTCCAAGGGAAGGTCGACCTCAAGACTTTGCGGAATTTCTTTATGCTTCAAGGTGTCCTGTATCATCGAAATCCAGACAGCTCTCTGTCAAGGTGTCTCGGAAAAGAGGAAGCACAACAACAACTTGAACATGTTCATACCGAAGTTTGTGGAATAACATCAGTAGTAACCCTCTACCGTCGTTTACAACGACTTGGATACTATTGGCCGGAGATGGAAACCCAGTCACGATTACTCCAGAAAGCGTGTCCAAATTGCCAGGCACCCCCATGTCAGACAGAAGTCCTCAACATCAGTCACACTGGGGACTGGCGGGAGCCGTACATGGTTTTCCTTCGCGATGGCATTCTTCCTACTAACAAAGAGGATGCGTCCAAGCTAAGGCAAAAGTCCAAAAGATTCGTGTTCCATGATGGGGTTTTATATCGCAAGAGTTTCGGGGGAAGCCTACTAAGGTGTTTGAGCGGTACGGAAATCCCAGTTATGTTAAGAGAAATGCACGAAGGCGAACACCAAGGGAAACAGAAACTATTCCTGCAGATACACGAGAGGTACTACTGGCCGACCATGGAAGACGACGCGGCTACCTTCGTTCAGAAATGCCGAGAATGCCAGAGTCACGGAAACCTCATCCACGTGCCTCCAACACCCTTGCACGCGATAAGTAGCCCGTGGCCCTTTTATAGGCTGGGACTCGACATCATTGGGAAGATCAACCCACCGTACTCAAAACAAACATGAATACATAATAACCGCAACCGGAGTACTTTACCAAGTGGGTTGAAGCTGTCCCGTGAAAGGAACCACTTTGGAGCCACAATCGCGGCATTCATCAAGGAACACATCATCTGCCGTTTTGGCGTACCTAAACACATCATCACCGACAACGGCACGCCTTTTGCTAACAAGCAAGTACGGGAACCGCTTGAGAGGTACGGAATCAAACAAGTCTTCTCTACCGCCTATTATCCCCGGGAAATGGGCAAGCCAAAAGTACCAACAAGACTTTGATCCGAGATCCTCGGTAGGACGTACACGACAATCCCGAGAATCCGCACGAGCAATTGCCGATGGCACTCGGGGCGTCTGAGAACATCTCTAGAAGCTCCACCGGCATGTCTCCTTACTCCCTCGTCTACGGTACGACGCAATCCTCCCCGAGAAATCAAGATCCCGTCGGCGAGAATCGCCGACAAGCGGACCCCGGTGGAATGAAGCCGAATCACTCAATGCCAGTGCGGAACTAGACACTCTGGACTCCGGAAGATCCGGGCGAGAGGAACATGCACAAGCATACGAAGTAAAGGATTTCTAGGGCATACAATGACCATGTAAAACCCAGGGTTTTCAAAGAAGGAGATCTGGTGCTAAAAACCGCCAAACACATCTAGCAAGATGCATCGGCACCGAAGTTTTCTCCCAAATGGGAAGGGCTGTACATAATCACTAAAGCATATAACAGTGGTTACTACAAGATTATCAAAGAAGATGGGGGAAAGCTAGAGGCGGTCATCAACGGAAAGTGGCTTAAGGCATACTACGCCTAATCATTTCCCTGCAACATGCTACATCAAAAGTGTGAACGTCCAGGCACTCTCTCTGCTTTTACTTTCTTTCTTACCAGTTATTGAATCTCAATACAATCCAACAGATTAACAGAATCTCTTTATTTCTTCAAAAAAAAAAAGGGGAAAGAGAAGCCTTTAAATCTCATAATACAAATCAGAAAAGCCCATCTAGTAAATTATAATCCCTACAAAATATCATCTTCAATCGACCATGATACCTTTCAGTCCTACTCTTCAAATCTTGAGTTAACTCTTCAATCCTCCGAGACTCCGGGGCCAAAACTTCCTCCTCGTCCGGCATGGCTTTTGTGGAAGGAATCACACAAAGAAGAATACCGCCTGTCGAGCCTTTACAATATTGAGGCGTCATGACCAGACTAACGTTAAACTCCAAGGTTCGCAGGTGGACACCATATTCTCCCACTTTTGAATGGATGACTCCGCATGACATGAATGGACATATTCTCCATCTCGGCGATCATTGGCAAAGACAGTTCACTACGGAAACCAAAGCGGACGAACAACACTTCACCACGCTCCCGGTAGCAATATGGCCGTATGTCTTCCATATCCTCGTATAAAGGGCCACAAATTCTTTCCGCACCAGGGAAACCACCAACATTAGATAATTGGAGGAGAGACACCTCATTCGAGTCCCAAACGACAAACTGCGGAAGGGTATTCATGACAAGAGAGCCCTAAATCGGCGTCCTCCAAGTTTGCGGCGGTCAACAAGGTCGGGCTTGAAGGAAGGGGAACGACTAGGTCATCCTCGTCGATAACGATAACGCATGCTCCAACGGGATATCTCTGCACAAAGGGAAATTTTCCATTTATACAACAAGCGTTAAAGTGTACGTCAGTCCGCCAAAGAAGAAGAAAACATACCGGTATGATTTTCTTAATCCGAATAACCTTTGTTGGGGTGCTCATGCGAGAGTCAGACCTCGCACCTTCATCCGGAGAACCTGACTGGTTAGAAGATGATTCGAATCTGCGCGACATGGCAAAGAGAGAAATCCAACAAGAAGAACCTTTTTTTCAAACGAGGAGACGATGCAATTATTTTTGGGTATGAATACGGGATCTTAAAAAGGGAAAGGAAGCAATGAGAGACATAACGCTTCCAGATTTTAGCATGAATAATGCCCTAATTGAAGCCGCACGTGAAGGAAAGCAAGATAAGGAAACTTTGCTATCTGAAGAAACTCCCTCCTTGTTTACATCGGTCACGCCTGCAAGCACGCACAGCTTCCACATTGCGCCGGCCCCACCAGCCAGCACACGCAGTTTTCCCAAGTCACGCCTGCAAGCACGCACAGCTTCCACATTGCGCCGGCCCTACCAGCCAGCACACGCAATTTCCCAACGTCGCCCAAGCTGCACCGGCCCCACCAATTGGGCCAGCCTCCCGATTTGTGCAAAACTACCAGATGCAAGAGTTCCAAATCCTATTCATAAAAGGTCATACAAGCCTCCTCAATCCTCTTTACGGTTTGCTGTTGATAGTTTGTCACCATCTTATGCTTACCCCGCAACAAAGCCCCTGTTCCGAGCTAAGCAGGGGACTTAATGTTGATGGTGGTTTTTAAACAAGGGTAAAAACGTAAAACCCCATGACCTAGTATTACCCGCAACACATTAACTAAGAGCATTTAACTCAGGTGTAAATAATTAATAGGGGTATTTTTCAAAATACCAGTTAGGGTTTTCAACACAGAACCCTAATTCCAAAACCAAGCCGCATCTTTTGCACACCATGGCAACAATGCCAAACCAAGCCGCATACTGCGCACCATGGCAACAATGCCAAACCAAGCCGCATACTGCTGTTTATGGGTGAAAACTACTCCTGCAGAATTTGGTAATTTGGGGTGTGGATGAGGAATGAATTTAAACCTTTAAACAAATGCCTTTGCGCGGTGAGTGCTTGTAGATTCGAGAGATCAATCCTGTGCAAGTCCGGCCTAAACCAAGAAATGGCCGTTCCAGACTTGTTTCGGTCACAAAGTGAATGAGATGGGGTTGATCTTAGGGAGGGAAGCGAAGAAGGTGTTAAGATTATGAAGGTGTTGGCTTGCTTATGACTTGTAACAAAAAAGTGAGCAGGCTTGCGGTTGATGCAAGCAGGCCACAGGTGTTTGAATACGATTTTTGTATTAACACTTGATTTTGTCCCGTCTACGAACTTGTGTTGTTGTTTGAAATAGGGCGGAGAACCTATTTATACAAGTCATTGAGCCTCATTCACGTCTCTCGTGGGAAGTGGAGGAAGTGGAGTGATGGAGTAGTGGAGTTGTGCGTCGACCCGGTCTTGCCCACTTCTCTGTTCATCTCTAACCGTCCATGACTTCCTAACACGTTCTTGTGATGGCGCGTTACGCCGCACGCTCGTAAACCGCGAGACCAATACCCCAGTATGTATCCCCGGTTTGTGACATGATTGATGTACGGAATGTGTGGATCGTGGATCCACGAAAGATAGCATGTAATGCTTGAATTGAATAACTTGTGTTATTCGGGAAGTCGATACTTGTGAAGTATCGCGTGTATTTTATGCAGTGCTTTGCATTATAGTGTGGTAAAGTGATGGGTAATGACGCCTCACCGACTAAATAACTCCCGACCGGGGTTGTATAACCAAGTTTGGTGAAGTTGGACGGATGAGATGATCTTTGAGACACTCATCTGCGGCCGATTAATGAATATTAGGGTTTTTGAAGAGGTGCGCAAGCATCACTCTTGACTTGGTAGAAACCAAGCATGGGAAGGGCTTTGGAGAGGACCGCCCAGGGCATGTGTGTAGACATGACATGCCGGTGTGCACGTCCATATCTCACTTTCCCAAGAAGGAGCGATCTAGGCCACTCAAATTGGCCAAGCAAAGTTGAGTGGTTGAGATCGGTTTGCGGCAGAAATCCATTGCCGCAAAGGAGTTGGAAACCGCATGGCATCCCTGGTTTGGGCACGCGTTCCAAGACGACTCATCTTGGTCGGTCTTGGTCGATCATACCAGTGTGTAGGTGGTAGGCTGGTGTTCACACCTATACCGACTATCCCATGAAAACGTGATCTAAGCCATTCAAATCATCCGGTGAAGTTGAGTGGTCGAGATCGGTTGCAATTTGGGAAGTGTAACCACGCATGTTTGGGCGGGCGTTTTGGATTAGCCGGGCATGGGATGCCTTGGCCGATCGTATGAGGAGGTAGATGGGCGCACGGTGGTCATCTTTGGTATGACCGGCCCTTGCTTAATCTAATCTGTGACCCTCCATTCGTGCTTAGGAGAAGATGGACGCGCGTGATGATTTGAAACCTAATTTTGGCTTTCAAAAGCCGTGCGCCACTTCTTGTTTGGGTGACGATTCTGTCACGGCCAAACATTGTTGGTCTTGACCGATTGGTCAAGTGTGTAGGCGGGCCACGGTGATCGTGTTGACATGCTCTGGGCCCTTTGAGTCTACATCTACACCCTCCATCTATACCTGCGAAGATGGATGGTTGAGAGCTTTTTTGCGACACATGTAATATGCCGCAAACCCTTATTTAGGGTTTTCCGTCCATAATGCTTGGTATGAACGTCTTTTGGCAAGCAAAGGCCAATGGCCGACCATGCGGGGGTCGGCCGTGGGTATTCCATACACCGCTTGGGGGTGATGGAATTGATGCGGGGTCATCCAATCATGCTTATGGAGTTGGATGGCTGCGATCGAGATCATATCCGGATTTGACGGTCGGTCCGGACGCTCAATCGGGCTAGTATAACACACCGAGAGGGCTCGGGCTAGTATAACACACCGAGCATCGGCACTGTACGGGTATTTCGTACATGGTTTCATTATAGTGCTTGGAGGTTTGTGTTACTCACGTAAGAGTAACACTCGGTCGTCATGCCACACGATAATGAGTACTTGGAAATACAAAGGCGATATGAAATTCACCGGAAGGGATTGTTGCCACATGCTCCAACCTGGAGGAATTTCATGTATTCACAGAATGGGTTGTTGCTACATGCTCCATTCTTGGTGAATTAAGTGAGGGAGTATCCAACACTTATAAATGGCTTTATCTTTTACAAGATGTCAGCGCATGATTTTTTCGGGTTTTACAAATTTAACCTTAAACGAAAATCCACCATCAACATTAAGTCCCACGCCTAGCACATAATGGTTACACTATTGTGGGGTAGGCATAAGATGGTGACAGATTAAAGATAAAACTTTATGAGACAAAGTTAGAAGTTACCGGGAGAGACGGGTCATCTGTCCTTGGAGTATGTCACGTTCAAAAGGCATCTAGGACAACATTCCCCTAGTATGATGTCGGTCTTGCAGCTTCGGTCGACCTTGCTATGTGCGCGCCGGTCGAGGGCCCACTCGTGATTGCTCCGTTTGAATGTCGGTCTTGCGGATCAACCTTGTTATGCGATTAGGTCGAGGGCTATTGCGCTGCTTCGCTCGATCATGGGGTTGTGCCTAATCGACGGATGCTGCGCTGCTTCGTTTGTGGGGCTCTGCGCTGTTTGATCGAACGTGGGCTTGAATTTCGTGAACATGATTCCCATGACATAAGAGAACCGTGTTGTGCAAATAAATATGGTCCGCCATATATGCTTGATTGAACGTGGGTCCCATATCGTGTATGCCCGGTCGAATGTCACCTTTATACCAGCCTCGTGCCCTTGACCAACAGGTCTTGAAACTTAAGCAATACCGGACTTGTGACTTGATCAATACCAGACTTGAAGCTTGAGCAATACCAGACTTGAAGCTTGAGCAATACCAGACTTGAAGCTTGAGCAATACCGGACTTGTGACTCGATCAACATCGAACTTGAAACTTGAGTGATACCTGTGACTTGATCAATACCAGTCTTGAGACTTGATCAACACCGGACTTGTGACTTGATCAACACCGGTGTTTGGATCCAATACCAGCCTTGTGTACTCCAAAGTGAATGTGTGTTCTGTCGTGTGTGACTACACATCTCACGCGTTTTTATACAAGTCTTTGCTCTGTCTTTTATTGTAGAATGAAGAAAAGAACTCTGTTGAGATGTCTTCTGGAGATAATGCTGGTGCCAAGTCAGGAAGTGTTGACAGCTTCAAAGATATGCCGAACATTGATGATGAGTTGTTCACCGCGCCCTTCCAACTATATGAAAATATCCGTTCCACAGAATAGCCCTCCTCTTATCGACTTCAGGGTTTTTCATGCTCCGCTGGGTCCTCATGAAGGATGGATGAGACGTATGTTGATCAATGAGTACATCAAAGATAACTTGACCAGAGCGCAGATTGTTGATGTAGCTTGAGTGTTAAAACGACTTGAGAGGATGTTAAAGTGGCCGGGTGCGAACGTTGAGGTGGATCTGGAGAGGGTGTTGAAGTAGGATTATGAAGCGAAAAGGGGTCCGGAGAGAGCATTGAGGCGTCTCTTGAATAGACCATTGAAGCGGCTTTCGCTAGAGGGAGTGTTGAAGTGTTTCCCTCTTCGATTCAATTTACCCTTGCGAATTCCATATTTCTTGGTCGACCACATCTCTCATGTTGAAGAATTCCTTGGCGACGGTGAAGGAACTTCATCTTCGGGCCTCGATCCCCAAGTGTGGTTCGTTATCTTCTTGAGGCTGCTCCCTTGAGGTATCGGCTCCAGTGGAAGATTACCGTCATAGAGCGTTGATACGTTGCACTTAGGTATTCCTTAAACCAAATGGCAGTATGGTATAATAAAATTTTCCGAGAGGAGTTCGAAAAGATATCTTACTTGCATCATGCTCGTACATTCTTATCTGTTGTAGCCATTTGCATCCATCCATGGAGGAGAACATCTTTGTGTCCATTGTTTGCATCTACTAACATGTCGATGTCGGGTAGAGGAGGATTGTTTTTTTGGAGCAAGCACTTGTTCAAGTTTCTGAAGTCTATGCAACACCCGATCTATCCATTTTCCTCGTGTCTGAACTGCAACTGTTTAACCGACTTGGATCCAGGTATGACATGTAGATGATGGATGACCAATTTTTATCTAAATCCGGCATTTCTTCATATCTCCAAGCGAACATGTCCTGATACTCTTTGAGAAGTTCCACGGGCTTCGTGCGTTTATCCGTACACAAGGTTGAGCTGATGGAGATAGGCCTAGGAGATTCCTCAACGATTTCAATATCATCGGTAGTGGAGTTGGTGCCCTCTTGCAAATTGTTGTGGAGCATCTACTACTTGTTGTTGTGGTTCGATCGTTCTTTGTCGTAGCATTCCATTGGGTGGAGAGACGGGCAGTGATATCCCCGCTAATTGATAATGGCGATATCGGTATACCGTTTTCCCTTTCGGTCACGACTCGCCACAAAAGTGCGTTCCCTCTTCGTGTGAACGTGGGTCGTGGCTTTACGGGATGGAGAAGAATGCTTCGTCGACAAAGATGCATTGTGGGTTTTAGCTCTCAAAGATGCAAGCCGGTCTTCTTCCTGAATTGACGCCCACGTGGGGAGTGGGATGCAACGAACTTGTCTGATTCTTTCAGCGGAGCTCCTCCCGTATGTGCTAGTTTGGTTTCCCTTGAAGTCCGTCCTTTGTGGTAGGATTCCGTACGACCTTGCACAGGAGAACCTTGGATGTCCTGAGAGTCTTGATACTAATCACATTCGAAGACGCTCCTATGTAGATAAGGGGCATCTTGAACTCTGAATCCTTGATGCGTGTGGTGACATGTAGGTCACGGTCGTGACCTTCCTCTGGTTGATTGCAGCAAAAACGTCTCCGCGCGCTGATTCTTCGAGAGGTGTGAAAGTTTGCATAAACTTTCCACTAGAGAAACCGCTTCCCGATCCACCAACCTCTGGTTCATAGTGAAACTATTGACTTGAGGAAGATCGTTGTGAGGATCAGTCTTCTCCGGTGCGTTGAATTCATTCTTTGTTGGCTCCAGGGGCTGTTGCGGGTCATGTGGAAATCGATCAGTTAATGTCTTAAGAAAAGTGAGTACCTCTTTCCGAGTTTCGGCCATATCCGTTTGAGTCTTGACAAGAACTTCCTGCTTTTCCATCAAGTCCGCAATGGTAATGGGAGATGGTCCTCCTCTCGCCCCTCCGGTTCCTCGTCCGATGAAGGAGTGGAAGTTGTTGCTCAGTGACTACGGAGGTGTTCTGATTGATGAGATGCCGGGACTTGCAGCTGCTCTGGCTCACAGTGATGGGAGGTGTTGTAATATCACCTGGCGAAAGTGATCGAATTGAACGTTCCCATCCTCTCGTACTCACGTGTTCCTTGATTGATCTCTCCTTCCTCAAGCATTTCTTCACGTCTTCGACAAGGGTCTTGAGATATAAATCTTCTAGCGAGGGATATGTAAGCTGCGGGCTCCATTTCTTTATTCGGTAGACGTTGTAGTACTCCGGACAAGTCCTCTCCTCTCGTGGAGTTGCCTCGGTTCTTCATTGTTGACTGGACCATGTTGTTCATCTTTCTGAGTCACTTGCGGTTACGCGCTCTTTTTGCCTCTCCACCGGTAAAGGTGTGACTCGACTAAGGATTCGGCATTTCTTGCCTTTGCTTGAGTAGATGCTGCCGATCCTTCTTGTAATTGTGTCTTTGCTATGTCATTCAAAAGGCGAAATGTCTCGCTCGTCTTCTCGGTGATACCGACTTGATTTGCCAAGACATCCTCCGGCATTAAATCTACACTTCCCATGGTATCTGAACCACTTTGTGGTTTCTGATGAGGATGTATCGTGAGCCGAAAACCGAAGAATTGAGAATTCAATTTTTGCAACCGATAGATCAACCTCCCACCGTGGTCGCCAATTGTTTATGGGTGAAAACTACTCCGAGAATTTGGTAATTTGGGGTGTGGATGAGGAATGAATTTAAACCTTTAAACAAATGCACTGCGTGGTGAGTGCTTGTAGATTCGAGAGATCAATGCTCGTGCAAGTCCGGCCTAAACCAAGAAATGGCCGTTCCCGGACTTGTTTCGGTCACAAAGTGAAGGAGATGGGGTTGATCTTAGGGAGGAAGCGAAGAAGGTGTTAAGATTATGAAGGTGTTGGCTTGCTTATGACTTGTAACAAAAAAGTGAGCAGGCTTGCGGTTGATGCAAGCAGGCCCTGGGTGTTTGAATATGATTTTTGTATTAACACTTGATTTTCTGTCCCGTCTGAACTTGTGTTGTTGTTTGAAATAGGGCGGAGAACCTATTTATACAAGTCATTGAGCCTCATTCACGTCTCTCGTGGGAAGTGGAGGAAGTGGAGTGATGGAGTAGTGGAGTTGTGCGTCGACCAGTCTTGCCCACTTCTCCTGTTCATCTCTAACCGTCCATGACTTCCTGACACGTTCAGTGATGGCGCGTTGCACGCCGCACGCCGTAAACCGCCGGACCAATACCCCGGTATGTATCCCCCAGTTTGTGACATGATTGATGTTTGGAATGTGTGGATCGTGGATCCACGAAAGATAGCATGTAATCTTTGAATTGAATAACTTGTGTTATTCAGGAAGTCGATACTTGTGAAGTATCGCGTGTATTTTATGCAGGTACTGCATTATAGTGTGGTAAAGTGATGGGTAATGACGCCTCACTGACTAAATAACTCCCGACCAGGGTTGTATAACCAAGCTGGTGAAGTTGGACGGATGAGATGATCTTTGAGACACTCATCTGCGACCGTTAATGAATATTAGGGTTTTTGAAGAGGTGCGCAAGCATCACTCTTGACTTGGTCGAAACCAAGCATGGGAAGGGCTTTGAAGAGGACCGAAGTAGGGCATGTGTGTGTGACTGACATGCCGGTGTGCACGTCCATATCTCACTTTCCCAAGAAGGAGCGATCTAGGCCACTCAAATTGACCGGCAAAGTTGAGTGGTTGAGATCGGTTTGCAGCAGAAATCCATTGCCGCAAAGGAGTTGGAAACCGCATGGCATCCCTGGTTTGGGCACGTGTTCCAAGACGACTCATCTTGGTCGGTTTTGGTCGATCATACCAGTGTGTAGGTGGTAGGCTGGTGTTCACACCTATACCGACTATCCCATGAAAACGTGATCTAAGCCATTCAAATCATCCGGTGAAGTTGAGTGGTCGAGATCGGTTGCAATTTGGGAAGTGTAACCACGCATGTTTGGGCGGGCGTTTTGGATTAGCCGGGCATGGGATGCCTTGGCCGATCGTATGAGGAGGTAGATGGGCGCACGGTGGTCATCTTTGGTATGGCCGGCCCTTGCTTAATCTAATCTGTGACCCTCCATTCGTGTTAGGAGAAGATGGACGCGCGTGATGATTTGAAACCTAATTTTGGCTTTCAAAAGCCGTGCGCCACTTCTTGTTTGGGTGACGATTTTGTCACGGCCAAACATTATTGGTCTTGACCGATTGGTCAAGTGTGTAAGGCGGGCCCACGGTGATCGTGTTGACATGCTCGGGCCCTTTGAGTCTACATCTACACCCTCCATCTATACTGCGAAGATGGATGGTTGAGACTGTTTTGCGACACATGTAATATGCCGCAAACCCTTATTTAGGGTTTTAGTCCATAATGCTTGGTATGAACGTCTTTTGGCAAGCAAAGGCCAATGGCCGACCATGCGGGGTCGGCCGTGGGTATTCCATACCGCAGGGGTGATGGAATTGATCGGGGTCCTCCAATCATGCTTATGGAGTTGGATGATCTGCGATCGAGATCATATCCGGACCGATACGGTCGGTCCGGACGCTCAATCGGGCTAGTATAACACACCGAGAGGGGCTCAATCGGGCTAGTATAACACACCGAGAGGGCTCGGGCTAGTATAACACACCGAGCATCAGCCTGTTCGGGTATTTCGTACATGGTTCCATTATAGTGCTTGGAGGTTCGTGTTACTCTGTAAGAGTAACACTCGATCGTCATGCCACACGATAATGAGTACTGGAAATACAAGGCTGATATGAAATTCACGAGGAAGGGATTGTTGCCACATGCTCTAACCTGGAGGAATTTCATGTATTCACAGAATGGGTTGTTGCTACATGCTCTATTCTTGGTGAATTAAGTGAGGGAGTATCCAACACTTATAAATGGCTTTATCTTTTACAAGATGTCAGCGCATGATTTTTCTGGGTTTTACAAATTTAACCTTAAACGAAAATCCACCATCAACATTAAGTCCCCTGCCTAGCACATAATGGTTACACTATTGTGGGGTAGGCATAAGATGGTGACAGTTAAAGATAAAACTTTATGAGACAAAGTTAGAAATTACCAGGAGAGACGGGTCATCCTGTCCTTGGAGTATGTCACGTTCAAAAGGCATCTAGGACAGCATTCCCTAGTATGATGTCGGTCTTGCACTGCCCGGTCGACCTTTCTATGTCCTGCCCGGTCGAGGGCCCACTCCGTGATTGCTCCGTTTGAATGTCGGTCTTGCCAGATCGACCTTGTTATGCCTGATTAGGTCGAGGGGCTATTGCGCCTGCTTCGCTCGATCATGGGGTTGTGCATAATCGACTTGATCGCTGCGCTGCTTCGTTTGTGGGGCTCACTGCGCTGTTTGATCGAACGTGGGCTTGAATTTCGTGAACATGATTCCCATGACATAAGAGAACCGTGTTGTGCAAATAAATATGGTCCCGCCATATATGCTTGATTGAACGTGGGTCCCATATCGTGTATGCCCTGACTGAATGTCACCTTTATACCAGCCTCGTGCCCTTGACCAACACCGGTCTTGAAACTTAAGCAATACCGGACTTGTGACTTGATCAATACCAGACTTGAAGCTTGAGCAATACCAGACTTGAAGCTTGAGCAATACCAGACTTGAAGCTTGAGCAATACCGGACTTGAAGCTTGAGCAATACCGGACTTGAAGCTTGAGCAATACCGGACTTGTGACTCGATCAACATCGAACTTGAAACTTGAGTGATACATGTGACTTGATCAATACCAGTCTTGAGACTTGATCAACACCGGACTTGTGACTTGATCAACACCGGTGTTTGGATCCAATACCAGCCTTGTGTACTCCAAAGTGAATGTGTGTTACATCGTGTGTGACTACACATCTCACGCGTTTTTATACAAGTACTTGCTCCTGTCTTTTATTGTAGAATGAAGAAAAGAACTCCTGTTGAGATGTCTTCGGAGATAATGCTGGTGCCAAGTCAGGAAGTGTTGACAGCTTCAAAGATATGCCGAACATTGATGATGAGTTGTTCACCGCGCCCTTCCAACTATATGAAAATATCCGTTCCACGAGAATAGCCCTCCTCCTATCGACTTCGGGGTTTTCATGCTCCGCCGGGTCCTCATGAAGGATGGATGAGACGTATGTTGAGCAATGAGTACATCAAAGATAACTTGACCGGAGCGCAGATTGTTGATGTAGCTTGAGTGTTAAAACGACTTGAGAGGATGTTAAAGTGGCTTCGGTGCGAACGTTGAGGTGGATCTGGAGAGGGTGTTGAAGTAGGATTATGAAGCGAAAAGGGGTCCCGGAGAGAGCATTGAGGCGGCTCTTGAATAGACCATTGAAGCGAGCTTACGCTAGAGGGAGTGTTGAAGTGTTTCCCTCTTGATTCAATTTACCCTTGCGAATTCCATGTTTCTTGGTCGACCACATCTCTCATGTTGAAGAATTCCTTGGCGACGGTGAAGGAACTTCATGCTGGGCCTCAGTCCCCAAGTGTGGTTCGTTATCTTCTTGAGGTTGCTCCCTTGAGGTATCGGCTCCAGTGGAAGATTACCGTCATAGAGCGTTGATACGTTGCACGGTATTCCTTAAACCAAATGGGGTATGGTATAATAAAATTTTCCGAGAGGAGTTCGAAAAGATATCTTACTTGCATCATGCTCGTACATTCTTATCCGGTTGTAGCATTTGCATCCATCCATGGAGGAGAACATGCAATGTCCTTTGTTTGCATCTACTAACATGTCGATGTCGGGTAGAGGAGGATTATTTTTGGAGCAGCACTTGTTCAAGTTTCTCAAGTCTATGCGCAGACTGATCTATCCATTTTCCTCGTGTCTGAACTGCAACTGTTTAACCGACTTGGATCCAGGTATGACATGTAGATGATGGATGACCAATTTTCATCTAAATCCGGCATTTCTTCATATCTCCAAGCGAACATGTCCTGATACTCTTTGAGAAGTTCCACGGGCTTCGTGCGTTTATCCGTACACAAGGTTGAGCTGATGGAGATAGGCCTAGGAGATTCCTCAACGATTTCAATATCATCAGTTGTGGAGTTGGTGCCCTCTTGCAGCTGTTGTGGAGCATCTACCAATTGTTGTTGTGGTTCGTTGCTGTCGTAGCATTCCATTGGGTGGAGAGACTGGGTAGCAGTATCCCCCGCTAATTGATAATGGCAGTATCGGTATACCGTTTTCCCTTTATGGTCACGACTCGCCACAAAAGTGCGTTCCCTCTTCGTGGGTCGTGGCTTTACAGGATGGAGAAGAATGCTTCGTCAGCAAAGATGCATTGTGGGTTTTAGCTCTCAATGATGCAAGCCGTTCTTCTTCCCGAATTGACGCCCACGTGGGGAGTGGGATGCAACGAACTTGTACGATTCTTTCAACGGAGCTCCTCCAGTATGTGCTAGTTTGGTTTCCCTTGAAGTCCGTCTTTGTGGTAGGATTTCGTACGACCTTGCTGGGAGAACCTTGGATGTCCCGAGAGTCTTGATAGTAATCACATTCGAAGACGCTCCGTGTAGATAAGGGGCGTCTTGAACTCGAATCCTTGATGCGTGTGGTGACATGTAGGTCACGGTCGTGACCTTCCTCGGTTGATTGCAAGAAACGTCTCCGCGCGCTGATTCTTCGAGAGGTGTGAAAGTTTGCATAAAATTTCCACTATAGAAACCGCTTCCCGATCCACCGGCCTCTAGTTCATAGTGAAACTATTGACTTGAGGAAGATCGTTGTGAGGATCAGTCCCCAGTGTAGGAGCCTCCACGACGGGACCGCTCATATCTGATGTCGCTTCCTTGATCAGGTCCATGTAGGTCCATGCCATTGAAGTACCTTCTCCGGTGCGTTGAATTCATTCCTTGTTGGCTCCAGGGCATTGCGGGTCATGTGGAAATCGATCGGTTAATGTCTTAAGAAAAGTGAGTACCTCTTTCCGAGTTTCGGCCATATCCGTTTGAGTCTTGACAAGAACTTCACCTTTTCCATCAAGTCTGCAATGGTAATGGGAGATGGTCCTCCTCTCGCCCCTCCGGTTCCTCGTCCGATGAAGGAGTGGAAGTTGTTGCTACGGTGACTACCGGAGGTGTTACGATTGATGAGATGCCGGGACTTGCAGCTGCTCGGCTCAGTGATGGGAGGTGTTGTAATATCACCGCCGAGTGATCGAATTGAACGTTCCCATCCTCTCGTACTCACGTGTTCCTTGATTGATCTCTCCTTCCTCAAGCATTTATTCACGTCTTCGACAAGGGTCTTGAGATATAAATCTTCCAGCGGGGATCCGTAAGCTGCAGGCTCCATTTCTTTATTCGGTAGACGTTGTAGTACTCGGACAAGTCCTCTCCTCTCGTGGAGTTGCCTCGGTTCTTCATTGTTGTTGGACCATGTTGTTCATCTTTCTGAGTCACCTGCGGTTACGCGCTCTTTTGCCTCTCCACCGGTAAAGGTGTGACTCTGACTAAGGATTCGGCATTTCTTGCACTTTGCTTGAGTAGATGCTGCCGATCCTTCTTGTAATTGTCTTTGCTATGTCATTCAAAAGGCGAAATATCTCGCTCTGTCTTCCGGTGATACCAGCTTGATTTGCCAAGACATCCTCCAACATTCTATCTACACTTCCCATGGTATCCGAACCTTTGTGGTTTCTGATGAGGATGCATCGTGAGCCGAAAACCGAAGAATTGAGAATTCAATTTTTGCAACCGATAGATCAACCTCCCCTTTGTGGTCGCCAATTGTTTATGGGTGAAAACTACTCTGCAGAATTTGGTAATTTGGGGTGTGGATGAGGAATGAATTTAAACCTTTAAACAAATGCCTTTGCGCGGTGAGTGCTTGTAGATTCGAGAGATCAATCTGTGCAAGTCCGGCCTAAACCAAGAAATGGCCGTTCCGGACTTGTTTCGGTCACAAAGTGAAGGAGATGGGGTTGATCTTAGGGAGGAAGCGAAGAAGGTGTTGATATTATGAAGGTGTTGGCTTGCTTATGACTTGTATGAGAAAAGTGAGCAGGCTTGCGGTTGATGCAAGCAGGCCTGGGTGTTTGAATACGATTTTTGTATTAACACTTGATTTTTCGTCCGTACGAACTTGTGTTGTTTTTTGAAATAGGGCGGAGAACCTATTTATACAAGTCATTGAGCCTCATTCACGTCTCTCGTGGGAAGTGGAGGAAGTGGAGTGATGGAGTAGTGGAGTTGTGCGTCGACCAGTCTTGCCCACTTCTCCTGTTCATCTCTAACCGTCCATGACTTCCTGACACGTTCTTGTGATGGCGCGTTGAACGCCGCACGCCTTTGTAAACCGCCGAGACCAATACCCCAGTATGTATCCCCGGTTTGTGACATGATTGATGTCGGAATGTGTGGATCGTGGATCCACGAAAGATAGCATGTAATCTTGAATTGAATCTTGTGTTATTCGGGAAGTCGATACTTGTGAAGTATCGCGTGTATTTTATGCAGTCTTTGCATTATAGTGTGGTAAAGTGATGGGTAATGACGCCTCGCGACTAAATAACTCCGACCGGGGTTGTATAACCAAGCTGGTGAAGTTGGACGGATGAGATGATCTTTGAGACACTCATCTGCGACCGTTAATGAATATTAGGGTTTTTGAAGAGGTGCGCAAGCATCACTCTTGACTTGGTCGAAACCAAGCATGGGAAGGGCTTTGGAGAGGACGGACCGGGCATGTGTGTAGAACTGACATGCCGGTGTGCACGTCCATATCTAACTTTCCCAAGAAGGAGCGATCTAGGCCACTCAAATTGACCGGCAAAGTTGAGTGGTTGAGATCGGTTTGCGGCAGAAATCCATTGCCGCAAAGGAGTTGGAAACTGCATGGCATCCCTGGTTTGGGCACGCGTTCCAAGACGACTCATCTTGGTCGGTCTTGGTCGATCATACGTTGTGTGTGTAGGTGGTAGGCTGGTGTTCACACCTATACTGACTATCCCATGAAAACGTGATCTAAGCCATTCAAATCATCAGGTGAAGTTGAGTGGTCGAGATCAGTTTGCAATTTGGGAAGTGTAACCACGCATGTTTGGGCGGGCGTTTTGGATTAGCCGGGCATGGGATGCCTTGGCCGATCGTATGAGGAGGTAGATGGGCGCACGGTGGTCATGCTGGTATGACCGGCCCTTGCTTAATCTAATCTGTGACCCTCCATTCGTGTTAGGAGAAGATGGACGCGCGTGATGATTTGAAACCCTAATTTTGGCTTTCAAAAGCCGTGCGCCACTTCTTGTTTGGGTGACGATTCTGTCACGGCCAAACATTGTTGGTCTTGACCGATTGGTCAAGTGTGTAGGCGGGCCCACGGTGATCGTTTTGACATGCTCGGGCCCTTTGAGTCTACATCTACACCCTCCATCTATACCTGCGAAGATGGATGGTTGAGACTGTTTTGCGACACATGTAATATGCCGCAAACCCTTATTTAGGTTTTCCGTCCATAATGCTTGGTATGAACGTCTTTTGGCAAGCAAAAGGTACAATGGCCGACCATGCGGGGTCGGCCGTGGGTATTCCATACCTGCTTGGGGGTGATGGAATTGATGCGGGGTCATCCAATCATGCTTATGGAGTTGGATGATGCGATCAGATCATATCCGGACCGATACGGCCAGTCCGGACGCTCAATCGGGCTAGTATAACACACCGAGAGGGGCTCAATCGGGCTAGTATAACACACCGAGAGGGCTCGGGCTAGTATAACACACCGAGCATCAGCCTGTACGGGTATTTCGTACATGGTTTCATTATAGTGCTTGGAGGTTCGTGTTACTCTGTAAGAGTAACACTCAGTCGTCATGCCACACTGATAATGAGTACAGGAAATACAAGGCTGATATGAAATTCACAGGAAGGGATTGTTGCCACATGCTCCAACCTGGAGGAATTTCATGTATTCACAGAATGGGATTGTTGCTACATGCTCCATTCTTGGTGAATTAAGTGAGGGAGTATCCAACACTTATAAATGGCTTTATGTTTTACAAGATGTCAGCGCATGATTTTTCTGGGTTTTACAAATTTAACCTTAAACGAAAATCCACCATCAACAACTGCGCACCATGGCAATAATGCCAAACCAAGCCGCATACTGCGCACCATGGCAACAATGCCAAACCAAGCCGCATACTGCGCACCATGGCAACAATGCCAAAACAAGCCGCATACTGCGAACCATAGCAACAATGCCAAACCAAGCCGCACCCTGCGCACCATGGCAACAATGCCCAACCAAGACGCACCATGGCAACAATGCCACACCATGGCAACAATGCTAAAACCAAGCCGCATATCTTGCGCACCATGGCAACAATGCCAAACCAAGCCGCATCATCGCGCACCATGGCAACAATGCCAAACCAAGCCGCACCCTCGCGCACCATGGCAACAATGCCAAACCAGGCCGCACCAAACCAAGCGCACCATGGCAACAATGCCAAACCAAGCCGCATACCGCGCGCACCATGGCAACAATGCCAAACCAAGCCGCACCCGCGCACCGTGGCAACAAGGCCATATTTCCAAGCCGCTATGCCTTTGGCCCACGCCAAATATAGCGCCCTAGGCTTGCAAGACTTGCAACTAGGTCAACATGGCCGTACGTGCCATTGGCACATGCCAACACGTATCGCAGGCCATATTTCCAAGCCGCTATGCCTTTGGCCCACGCCAAATATAGCGCCCTAGGCTTGCAAGACTTGCAACTAGGTCAACATGGCCGTACGTGCCATTAGCACATGCCAACACGTATCGCAGGCCATATTTCCAAGCCGCTATGCCTTTGGCCCACGCCAAATATAGCGCCCTAGGCTTGCAAGACTTGCAACTAGGTCAACATAGCCGTACGTGCCATTGGCACATGCCAACACGTATCGCAGGCCATATTTCCAAGCCGCTATGCCTTTGGCCCACGCCAAATATAGCGCCCTAGGCTTGCAAGACTTGCAACTAGGTCAACATGGCCGTACGTGCCATTGGCATATGCCAACGCGTACCACAAGCCATACTTCCAAGCCGTTATGCCATTGGCGCATGCCAAATATAGCGCCCTAGGCTTGCAAAACGTGCAACTAGGTCAACATGGCCGTACGTGCCATTGGCACATGCCAACGCGTACCACAAGCCATATTTCCAAGCCGCTATGCCATTGGCGCATGCCAAATATAGTGCCCTAGGCTTGCAAAACGTGCAACTAGGTCAACATGGCCGTACGTGCCATTGGCACATGCCAACGCGTACCACAAGCCATATTTCCAAGCCGCTATGCCATTGGCGCATGCCAAATATAGCGCCCTAGGCTTACGAACCATACAACCTAGGCCAAGTCGGCCACGCATGCCATTGGCACATGCCAACATGCTCGCTGGTAGCTTTTCTTACCAAGGCCACGGCCCTAACGGCCACGCATGCCATTGGCACAAGCCAAACACACACGCCTAACGGGTAGCCTAACTTGCAAACCGTGCAACCTACCACCAAGGCATTCCGCACATGCCATTGGCACATGCCAAACACACACGCTGGTAGCCTAACTTGCAAACCGTGCAACCTACCACCAAGGCATTCCGCACATGCCATTTGCACATGCCACGCACGCCACTAGCAGCTCTGGCATTGCCACTTACACTCAACATTCAACCTACCACCAAGGCATTCCGCACATGCCATTGGCACATGCGACGCACGCCACTAGCAGCTCTGGCATCGTCACTTGCGCTCGAAGTACAACCCGCAACAAGGGCATTCCGCACATGCCAATGGCACATGCCACACGCGCCACTAGCAGCGCCACTTGCACTCAAGGTGCAACCAACGAGATATCAACACAAAGGCGGGGATGCTTTCCGGGGTTTTGGTTTGGCGGTCACGGCTTGCGGCGTACACTACGCTCACATTAAGAAAGCGTGAAAAGGAATAAAGCGGTCAAATAAATGAGGAAATAATGGTGAAAACGTTTTCACCCATTAACACCATGCGGTTACCACCTCCTCCCATTATTTCACCCTTTACTCTCTTCCTTCATGAGGCCGGTACGTTTCAATCTCGACTTGTATAAATAGGTCTTACCTATTTCCACCGGACAACAAGTCTCGGTCGGGAGAAAAATACTACACTCTCGGAAAAGACAACTTTGCAAGCTCTCCAAAAGCTTTCATCTCTTGCAAGCTTCCTAAGCTTTCACTTTCTAATACAAGTCGAGATACTACTCTCCCAGAACTATTCTGGTCTCAACACCTTTCTTTGCTTCCCTCCCCAAATCAACCCTTCTCCTCCACTTTGTGACCAAGCAAGTCTGGAACGGCCATTTCTTGGTTTAGGCCGGACTTGTACAGATTGATCTCTCGAATCTATAAAGTGCTCACGTGCAGCACATTTGTTTAGGGTTTGAACCAGTTTCTCACTCACCTACCAAATTTACCGAAATCGGCAGAAACGATTTTTACCCATAAACAATAGGATATTAGCATTGTTGTGGAAACCCATATATGTATAAGTCCTTATTCCTTGAACCAAAGTTTGCGAACTTTGTTGATCAAGAGAAACGGAATGTGGCGTGAGCCAAGTCCGCGAACTGGCGGAAGTTCTCGATCCGAGAATTTCTGTTGGAGTTTGTGAACTCCTTCCGTGAGCTTAAGTCCTCGAACCCAGTCCGCGAACTTGAGTTGTTATATCTAAAACCAGTTGTTCTTGAACTCATGTTTATATAAACTAAGGAATGCTTTTGCAAACCGTGGCTATAAAGTTCATGAACCGATTCGAGTGAATCAAACCGTTTTTGCTTCGATTGTGTCTTGTGTGGTTACATAAGATCGATCTAAGAAATTGAACAACTCTCTAACTAGTTCGTTTGAGTCATCTGAACTAGTTATGGTGAAGAAGAATATGGTTGATATGAAAGTGATCATATGGCTAACCATTTGGTTAACTATTGTTGAACCAACAAATGTTAATGTTTGGGAACGGTTACATAAACCCAAAATTGGACATTTCATTTGTGTGTAACAAGCTAAGGTTTTGATCCAACGGTTGAGAAATATTAGCTTGAATCTAATCAGGTTTTCATCTAACGGTGAATATTGAATGCTTTGTTACCAAGCTAACATTGATTGCAAACCCTGATTTGAAAGAGTATATAAGGGAGAACTCTATCAACTGGGAAACCTAATCCCCACACCTTACATGTGATATTAGTTGCATAAGCTAGAGTCGTTTCTCCTTTAACCTTGGGTTTTCTTCTCTAAACCAGGTTAACGACTTAAAGACTTCATTGGGATTGTGAAGCCAGAACGATACTACTTTTCTTGTAGTTGTGTGATCTGATCTTATTGTTTCTATCATACGAGTACAATTGGAATAATTAGCTTGAGATTTATATTTCCGATGGGCAAGATAGAAAAGAAGTCACAAACACTTCGTCTCATTGTTTGTGATTCCGCAATATTTTTTTTTTCACTACATCGATTAAGATTATTGTGAGGTGATTGATAATACTAGGCTGTTCTTCGGGAATATAAGTCCGGGTTATTAATTGGTTCATGTTCACCTTGATTTATCAAAAGACAGAATAAAAACTTGTAGGTATATTCGTGGGAGACGGATTTATCTATTACCGTAGACTTTTCTGTGTGATACAGATTAGTTTATTAAAGTCTTCGACTTTGGGTCGTAGCAACTCTTAGTTGTGGGTGAGATCAGCTAAGGGAATCAAGTACTTAGCATCCTGCTGAGATCAGAGGCGTAGGAGCATAAATGTACCTTGGATCAGTATGAGATTGATTGGGGTTCAACTACATTCCAGACCGAAGTTAATTTGGAGTAGGCTAGTGTCTGTAGCGGCTTAATACAGTGTGTGTTCAATCTGGACTAGGTCTCGGGGTTTTTCTGCATTTGCGGTTTCCTCGTTAACAAAATTCTGTTGTCTGTGTTATTTATATTCCGCATTATATTTGTTATATAATTGAAATATCACAGGTTGTGAGTTGTTCAATCAATTAGAATATCCGACCTTTTGGTTGTTGATTTAAATTGATTGACACTTGGATATTGGTCTTTGGTACCATCCAAGTTATCTCTCTTTGATAAAGACTCGCATATTTATATTTGCTTGAGTAAAGATCAAATCGAGAGATTGAGATATAAACTATTTGATATACTTTTTATCTAGATTGAGTCTGACTGTCTAGTTGATTCTCTAGAAAGTATATTGGAGTTTGTCCATACAGATTACTAAGCGAAATATTGGGTGTGGTTGTTATACCCCCGCTTTTTCAATTGGTATCAAAGCAGGCAAACACGTTTAAGACCTTACAAGTCTGTGTTTGTAGCGATCTGACTTTATGGACAGAGGTGCTATCTCAATTAACGTACCACCAGTCTTCGATGGCTCTAATTACTTATGGTGGAAAATTGTTATGCGAGCTTTTCTTCAAGCACGTGATTTTCAATCATGGGTATATGTTGTTAATGGCTATGATGCTCCCGTTGTGGCAGTAGGTTATGTAAACGTCCCCAAGAATATTGGAGAATACAGTCCTGCCGAGATACTTGCTGCAAAGCGAAATTCCGACGGTTTGAATGCCATCATACATGCCATTACCCCAAATCTTCAGCACCATGTGTCAAATTGCATTAAGTCGCAAGAAGCTTGGTATATCTTAGAAACCGTTTTTGAAGGTAATACCAGTGAAAAGGAAGCTAGGCTTCAAAACCTTAATTTCGATTGGGAGAACCTTCGTATGGAAGATGAAGAAACATTTGATGAGTTTAATCACAAAGTGTCTGACATTGTTAATGCATCTTTTGCGTTGGGTAGGACTATTCCTGAAAAGGACATTGTGATGAAAATTCTCAGATCGCTGCCATCCAGATATGATTCTAAGAAGCATGCCATCGTTGAGGGAAATAACCTTGATAATCTCTCCAGAAATAAGCTGGTTGGGAAGCTTAAGATCTTTGATCATGAACATTCATCAAAAACTAAGGATGTTGCGTTCAAAGCACTAAAGAACACTAAATTACTTGATAAAAGTAAACAAGTGTATATCTCTGAATATGATCACTTTGAGACGGATTCATCAGATAAAGATCTTGACAAGTCAGTCTCGATGATCACAAGACAATTTAGGGATCTTATGTTGAAGAGAAGTAAACGTTTCTCCAGAGATAAGCCTAAAGCATCAGTTAAGCCTCATAATCGTGTTCCTCTTAAAAATAGGGATATTGATGAAATTGATGATGAGGATATGCCTCCGTGCTTTAAGTGTAAAGGATTTGGTCATTTTGCAAACGAGTGCCCAAATCGTAGGAAATAAACTGGGAACAAAGGTCTTGCTGCAACTCTTGATGAAATGTCTGACAACTATGATTCTAATGAAGACGAGAAATCAAGTGTTGCACTTCTTGGTGAAAATATTGATTTTGATAATTGTAGCAATACATACATCAGTATTGATATTCTTTCAGAAGAAAACCCAACTAATTTGGAAGAAAAAGTTGACCCATTCTTTGGAAACTCTGCTTGTAATGTTTCAGGTTCCAATATGTGTCTAGCTGCGTGCCCATATCGGATGCCCGAATATTATACAAGATTGACGTGCTCGTTTTGTTCTCAAAAGGGTCATGAACTATCAAAGTGTTACAAGTACAAACACCAATTGAGGCACGTCAACAAACTTCAACGAAGAGCAAATAGATTAGCACACAAGCTTAAAATCGCTCAGAAAACTGCTGAGGTATGTAATATTTTGTCTTCGTCTAAGAAGTTAGTTCCAAGGATAGACCAAGACCATTAGAGAAAAAAGTATGGTCAAGTCGTTTTGATAGACAGAGGTCTGTAGATTCCTCACAAGAGAAAAATGGTGTACAAATTGTTGTTCACCGCAACGCAACTTAATTGTGTTGTTGTTGGAAATCTTGTCTCATGTGTCTGATCAAAAGAGACAATGATTTTGTACCTCTCATGCTTTAGGAAAAGTTTTTTTTCTTTTTTTCTTAGTTTTTACTCTTTCCTGTCTATCAACAAAAGAGAGGGTTATCATCGTCAATTCTACTCTTTATAGGGTTAAGAGTTGGGCGTGTACGAACCTGTTAAAGGTTTCGAAACCCTACATTCTTTTTCCTTCCTTGAAACTCCTTTTTATCTCAAGACTACTTGTTGAGATTGTGATTTCCTCTCACAAACCCATACGCCTATGGATGCTCCAAGTGCCATGTCTTCTGATGGAAAGGATGTTAATATGATTGTCAAGCCATCAATCATGAAGGAAAAAGAGAAATCTCCGTTAGCTCCGACATTGAAAAGAAAAAGAAGGAATGTGAGGAAGCCAAGAGCTGTTCCTTCAAACTCTCAGAAATTTTCTGATGTTCTTGAAGTGTTGAAAGAGATGCGAAAGGAGATTCAACAAATAAAGGCTTTCGTTTATAAGACTCATGAGATTCAGAAGGCCCTGGTTCGACATCATCAGCCAAAAAGGTTTATTGATATAAACTCCTACCTTAGTGAACCTTACGTCCCAATGGCTGTTGACGACAAGGAGTTCGGGGACGATAAAGAATTCTTCAAAAGTCTTAACATCTAGTAAATATTTTATTTTTCTTGTTTTTGTTTAGAATAATAACTAGAGTTTGGAATAGCCATTATTGTGATTACACATAGCTATGTCCAACGTTTTCATCTTCATGTTTTTAGATTTATTGGTTTAAACTCTAAATTTGTTTGGAAGATGATTTTTGCAGTATTAATCTTTATGGTTTTACATATTGCAAATTGTTTATGGGATATGTGTGTTTGCGTCCGTGAACCATGATTGTCCCATATCTTGTAAAAAGTAAAGTCTTTCGTATGTCGATATGCATGTATTGATAAAAGAATGAATAGACTTTTGACAAATACAAAAGTTAAGCCTATATTGTCAATTCTTGATGGAAGATAGGTTAAAATCTTTTGTTTACAAGGATTATGTCTATTGTATGTCATTATGCAAATTGTGATGGAAAATATAATGAATCCATGTGTATTCCGCAGTAATTGATCTTCCCTGATCCATTTTTTATGTATTACTGTGAGGCTCCGTAATGTGTCTTATGTTGAGCACTAAACAACCAAGTTGATTATTTTGTGATTAGCTTTGTTGTTGTTCCATAAGGTAATTTATGTAGAGCATTTTTGAACTAAATTAATCATCTTTTTTGGTTATTAAGTTATAACTCCATAAGTCTTCTTATGTTTGAGCGTTTTTGACTGGGTTGATTATTTTCATGATTAACTTAGTCATTTCTCCATAGATTCTCTTATGTCGAGTATGACCAATTAAATTGATTACTTTTGTGATTAGTTTGGTTGTGTATTTTGATTAGATTAATTATGGGTTCTCTTGTGATTAATCTAATTGAGTGTTCTGAGTCTCCATAAGTTCACTTATGTTGAGCATAATTGGTTAAATTAATCATGAATTTCTTGTTGTTAATTTAATATTTTGGATTCAAATTTATACTTGTATGTGATTTGTTATGTCCAAAGAATCCTTCTTTTCTTTCGAAATTAAGGTCGCTCTTGTTGTTCATTCGGGAATGACATATTATGGGGGGGAGTTCTTTTTGAACTTGTGGAATATTTGAGGGGTTGTCTTGTATCTTTAAACTACTTGATGAATGCATTTAGCTTCGGCTTTATGATTGCATCTAAATAAGATGATATGTGTTTCTTTCTTTTGGTCATGAAATGTCTCTTTCGGAAATTTCATTAGGATCCCGTTCTTGTACCTTGGCCAATTTTATTGACAAAAAAGGGGAGAATTAATATGTAGTTCACACTACAAATACATATGGTCTTCGGATCATTATGTAAGGGGGAGTGGTTTCCATGTGAGATGGAGTATTGTCTAAGGGGGAGTGATACATATCACCATAGTATTGTTGTTAAAGTTGGGATACAATTGAACTTTGACGTTGTGTAATGATATTATGATATTGTATAACAATGATTGAGAACTATTGTTTTCTTGTTGTTATAGCAACGGATTTTCAACAACGATGATGCTAAACTTACAACCTTTGGGATCATTGGAGTACTTGGAAGCGACGAAGATTTCGAGTAATGTTGAAGATTAGGCATGTGGAATAGGAGCTACACAAGTTTATTTATTTATTTTTTGTATTCCATATGTATTAATAGTTTTGTCACTAAAATTGACAAAGGGGGAGATTGTTAGAGCATTGCTCGTTCGAACTCGCATGCGTTTCTATCTCAAGCATGTTTGTCAATGTTAGTGATCAAAACTATAAGTCTTGATTTCTAGCATGTTTGTCAATGTTAGTGATCAAAACTATAAGTCTTGATTTCTAGCCTACTATAACTAAAGGTCTCGGACTAGGATAGAAAGTGTAGTTGAGCTCAAGGACTCCATGGAAATCATCATACAAGACGAAGGACTACTCAAGGAACTGGTGGAACTTCATCGACTAAAAGGTATGTAGAGACTTGAACTTATCTGTCACTCAAAAGTCTATTTACTCTATCTCTTATTCTTGAGACAAAAGTCGTTTTGTTGAATAGAATTTCATGATACACATTTGATATTTCGAGCCGAGTTTATCTCTCCTATCTATTTATCGAAATACGTGTTGGTGAGCTTTCGATTTAGCCAAATTCATCTTTACCTAGTGACGAATGTCATGTTATGTTTCAATCACTTTAAAAATTTCTCTGACGAAAAATGGTCTGTGAATAACGGCTATATAACGTTCTCTGAGAATGTTTCAGTGATTGAAATGAGAGTTTAGATTACATAACCATTGGTAGGATATAAGCATTGTTGTGGAAACACATATATGTATAAGTCCTTATTCCTTGAACCAAAGTTTGCGAACTTTGTTGATCAAGAGAAACGGAATGTGGCGTGAGCCAAGTCCGCGAACTGGCGGAAGTTCTCGACCCGAGAATTTCTGTTGGAGTTTGTGAACTCCTTCCGTGAGCTTAAGTCTGCGAACCCAGTCCGCGAACTTGAGTTGGTTATATCTAAAACCAGTTGTTCTTGAACTCATGTTTATATAAACTAAGGAATGCTTTTGTAAACCGTGGCTATAAAGTTCATGAACCGATTCGAGTGAATCAAACCGTTTTTGCTTCGATTGTGTCTTGTGTAGTTATATAAGATCGATCTAAGTAATTGAACAACTCTCTAACTAGTTCATTTGAGTCATCTGAACTAGTTATGGTGAAGAAGAATATGGTTGATATGAAAGTGATCATATGGCTAACCATTTGGTTAACTATTGTTGAACCAACAAATGTGAATGTTTGGGAACGGTTACATAAACCCAAAATTGGACATTTAATTTGTGTGTAACAAGCTAAGGTTTTGATCCAATGGTTGAGAAATATTAGCTTGAATCTAATCAGGTTTTCATCTAACGGTGAATATTGAATGCTTTGTTACCAAGCTAACATTGATTGCAAACCCTGATTTGAAAGAGTATATAAGGGAGAACTATAGCAACTGAGAAACATAATCCCCACACCTTACATGTGATATTAGTTGCATAAGCTAGAGTCGTTTCTCCTTTAACCTTGGGTTTTCTTCTCTAAACCAGGTTAACGACTTAAAGACTTCATTGGGATTGTGAAGCCAGACCGATACTACTTTTCTTGTAGTTGTGTGATCTGATCTTGTTGTTTCTATCGTACGAGTACAATTAGAAGAATTGGCTTAAGATTTATATCTTCGATAGGCAAGATAGAAAAAAGTCACAAACACTTCCTCTCATCGTTTGTGATTCCGCCATATTTTTTTTTCGATGTGTCGATTAAGATTATTGTGAGGTGATTGATAATACTAGGCTGCTCTTCGGGAATATAAGTCCGGTTTATCAATTTGTTCCTGTTCACCTTGATTTATCAAAATACAGAACAAAAATTTATAGGTATATTCGTGGGAGACGAATTTATCTATTACCGTAGACTTTTCTGTGTGATACAGATTTGTTTATTAAATTCTTCGACTTTGGGTCGTAGCAACTCTTAGTTGTGGGTGAGATCAGCTAAGGGAATCAAGTACGTAGCATCCTGCTGGGATCAGAGGCGTAGGAGCATAATTGTACCTTGGATCAGTGTGAGATTGATTGGGGTTCAACTACAATCCAGACCGAAGTTAATTTGGAGTAGGCTAGTGTTTGAAGCGGCTTAATACAGTGTGTGTTCAATCTGGACTAGGTCCCGGGGTTTTTCTGCATTTGCGGTTTCCTCGTTAACAAAATTCTGGTCTCTGTGTTATTTTTATTCCGCATTATATTTGTTATATAATTGAAATATCACAGGTTGTGAGTTGTTCAATCAATTAGAATATCTGACCTTTTGGTTGTTGATTTAAATTGATTGACACTTGAATATTGGTCTTTGGTACCATCCAAGTTATCTCTCTTTGATAAAGACTCGCAGATTTAGATTTGCTTGAGTAAAGATCAAATCGAGAGATTGAGATATAAACTCTTTGATATACTTTTTATCTAGATTGAGTCCGACTGTCTAGTTGATTCTCTAGAAAGTATATTGGAGTTTTTCCATACATATTGCTAAGTGAAATATTGGGTGTGGTTGTTATACCCCGCTTTTTCAGAGTCTTTCACAACAGTTGCAATAACTTGCTTACTTATGCGCTGGTAAACATCCCAGTTGTACACCCAAGTGATAGTGACCTGGTGCAGCCAAAACTGACAATTAACGAAGAGTTCGATTGGTAAACGTACCTGAGGTGTGTTTTCCTACTAGTGGATAAGAACGAACTTAGTGAGAAAATTTCAAAACAGCCCTCTGTCAATATGGTCTAGCAAAAACAGTCTGAACAATAATGTCTTGGCTAGTACCCACGACAGACTCTTTACCAAATTCACCAGTTTCTACAAAAGAAATGAACCCAAGTAAATCTTGATGTAGTTTTACAAGTGGTAAGTAGAGATTCGTTGCTCGGACTATTTCCTAAAGATTTGGTTTTAAGATTAACTAAGAAAAGTACTAAAGAAAATTTTCTAAGATGAATAATGAGAGAAAACCTATGTTTCCTTTGTGGTGGGCAATATCCCCTGATTTCATCACTTTGCAAATCAATAATGTAAAATAATCACTCCGTTGGGTAGATTTTTTAAATCTTTCTATAAAATACTCGGATTTTTAGATATGTTAATTAAACTACTCAAGACAGGGATATTTTGAACCCAATCGCAAAATGTCTCAATTTTGTGTTAAAATATTACATAAAGGGAAAACAAAATAACAACTTATGTTGTAAACCAAAACGGTATAATCTCCTTCACTTATAAAAGATCGATAGCTAAACTACCCAAAACAATTATTATGAAGCTAAATAAGAAGAGAGATTAATTAAAACATTTAATCCCCAAAAGAATATTTATTCAAAGAGTACTAGAATTTCTTACACGATTTATTGGCTTCCTCCTTAGCCCCAATAGAGAGAACTAGCTTTCCATTACAAAAACGAAACCAAAACAATGTAAAAAAAAACAGTGGTGTCGGCCCTTCTCCTTCGGAACTGAACTACAAACGCCTCCTTTTATAGTTAAAGACCACAAATTCTTTCTTTAATTTAAACATGCAATGACATCACAAACAACTCTTTCTCTTCTTTATGCCCAATGAATTTATGCCACGTCATCTACTCCAGCACATTTGTTACATTTCTTGTGGACCTTGTCTTCTAATGGTCGGCTACTAATCAATCGTGTGCTACCATCTGAATTCATGACCACATCCTTACCTTTTTAGATTAAGATTCGGAATCCCAAATATACACTTCACTAACCAATTTAGCTTCCACAAACTTTAATAGCACAAAATATTATTCCACGTAATTTGGAAGGATTTTCTTCCGAGATTGCGCAACATGCGACCTGCCTACACATAATGATAATGATATGCACATGCCTTCTTGTGTTTGCTCAAGTATGCATTACTTTCTGCATTAAACCTTTGGTGTAGAACCTTTTGTCAATATATATCAACTTCACCCAAATATTTTATTAACTTAACAATGGCTCTGGAACTTCCCATAATTTGGATTCACTATAAAATGTGAGGATGTAATGTACTGTTGAGTATTCATATATCCACTCCACACATTCATGCCAAAACATGAGCCCAACTCCAAATGTTCATATTATTCTTGGCCTTCTTAAGCTCGTTTACTTCTACTATATCGAATGCATATCTGTTATGTACTCCAACGTCTCTTTTAGCCGTTTTCTACTCCAGGACCGGTTTTATTCGTGTACCTACAAAACACAATAAATACCGAAATTAAATAAATAAACAAGCACCAACAATATATATTTTCGTGAGTAATAAAGACACAAATATGTGTCTATCAAATCTAAGTTATGAAGTCATTATTAACCACAAAAGGATGAATAAGTACAGTTGTGACCGTCGTTTCGGTGTAACAAACCTTTAAGAAATGTTTTCTCAAAATTTACAGTAGTGACTTGATCATTTCCAGCATAAGAACTGAAGAAATCGTCTGGTCTTCTGAAATCTGAAAAACAGAAAATAAGTATTGATTTCCTGGAGTCTTAGAAACCAGAGTCTTTCGAGCATTTCTCACAGATTACATAGATGGAGCCTTCAGTTGTAAGCCCTGAATCACAGAGCGAAGAGGTTAGACCATAACCTTACACCTACAACCAACCTAACAAGAAGCACCACCACAGCAACAACAACATAAATTCCCTTCAAGCACACCTTTCATCCATTCAATAAATGAAAACGTATAGAAAAATTGAGGACCCATACAAAAATTGAATGACTAGTTCAAACCAATCAAAAATACCCAAATCCACATATTTGAACCCCATAAATAAGCAAAAACAATTAAAAATAAAGAAAATCTAATTTGTGATATTGAAATCAGAGGATGTAAGAATGTTTGTATACCTTAAAAGTATTTCTCATGAAGATGCAGAAGCAATTCTAAAGTGGAATCAAGAGAATATGGGTGCTCCTGCAGCTGAACAACCATCAATCAAAGATGAATGAAGAACCCTAACTTCATCAATCGAAGATGAGATGAATAACCCTAGCTTCATCAATCGGAAAAAGAAAAGAACCAACAATAAGAACTACACCCCAAACCCATTAAACTCTACAAATATAGAACTTATGAGATGACATAACCCTAACTTTAGAACATGAAGGAGATCTGAGATTTGTTAGTCTAGGAATTAAAAAAAAAATCCCTAAGAAATTGGTCGGTTTGATTTGGGATTTGAGATCTCTGAAATCAACAATTTATTCAACCTTGAGGGTTTTGATAATCATCATCATCACTGTGTGTGTATAATAATCGATGATTATTGCACCTCCAAACAAGAAGAAGAAGCTGAGAAGAGAAATATAGAGAGGAGATTAAAAAATGAGAGTTCTGTCCGAGATTTAACTCTAAACCCGAGTCAGTTTTGTAGCTGACTGAGCACGAATGGGCTGAAACCAAGTCAGCTTGAAAGTGTGGGTAGACACACTCACGATTGGCACGCGTACAACTCCAATATGTTGCGAATCGCAACAGAATAAAACAGTTGCGAATTTTGTAACAAATGGGAATTGTTGCAAAACTTTCGCAACTGAAAATTCGCAACAAACACTAAGCTGTTGCGAAACCTAGTTACTAATCCTTGAATTTGGTGTAGTGGATGTTAAGTTGTTATATATTTGCGTGCAGGTATTATTCACACTGATACCTTTGCGTGCATGTATTATTCACACTGATTTTTATGGGTTTTAATTTTCAAGAGATTTTTTTTGCAGAGATTTAACATATGTGAATATGAGTGCAGGTATTATGTACAGTGTTTTCATATATAAATTCATTTGGTTGTTTTCTGTAGAGACTTTCCTTTTGCCTTTGGAATCAAGATGCCAAAGAAGATAACGATTTTGTGTGCAAGTTTCTGACAACAACCGATCTTCAAGAAAGATGGATTTTCGGTTTCAGAGATTTGTATGTTCATATGAGCAGGTATTACGACACTTACATTTTTGTGTGCATGTATTATCCTGTTGATGGTGGTTTTTAGCTCAGGGCTAAATTTGTAAAAGTCTATTTACCTGACCCGGCATCAGATGTAGTATACATTGATATGTCTATATTCCGCAGGGAATTTGGAGAATATATCAAAATCTGACCAGTACCTATGTCTCTCTTCGTATTATATCGAAACTCAAGCTCCTGGATGAACTGTTCACTAGTATAGAGCCTAATGAGTGTATAATCTCCTAGCTGCATTACTCACAAATGCCGGAGCCTGCTGAGTACTTTTTTGTGGTTATGTTCCCTGGAAGAACCCTTAATATTGGTATGGCATGACGGATTTTTTTTCACTCGCAGCAGAGTAGCACGGACCTCCAAGTACCAAGGTTAAGGCCCTTGCACAAAATACACAGTTAGAAAGCAAAGAATAAACAGAGCCGCGGAGTAGCAGCAACAATGAGGGGACAGTGGCCATGCCATAGGCTAACCGGCGCCACTTGGCCATGCCCCATGCTACCTAACCGGCCCTTACTCCTTCGTCGACCAATCAGGTCGCTTTAAACCTGCCACACTCCCATGAGTTGTGGCTGGGCCCATACCTGCCGGCCCCAGTTTACATCGACCAATCAGGTCGCTCTAAAGCCGCCACACTCACACCAGAAGTGTATCCACGCCCATGCTTGGCCGTCCCCTCTCCTTCCTACCGACCAATTAGGTCACTTTAAAATGCGCCACAAGCGCTAGAGGTGCATCCGCGCCTTATGTTTGGCCGGCCCCTTTCCTTGACCAATCAAGTCGCTCTAAACTCGCCACCATACATTAAAGGCCAAACGCACCCTGCCGCGCCACCATACTAACTGGCAAGCCAAACGCGCCCTTCCACAACAACATATTATTCGGCATGCCAAAATGCCACTCTGCCGCAGTAACATGCCGCCAAGCCCTAACTTTGGCCACGGCGCCAAAACCTAGACTTGGCCACGCCGCCAAGCTCTAACTTTGGCCACGACGCCAAAACCTAGCCTTGGCCACGCCGCCAAGCTCTAAATTTGGCCACGACGTCAAAACCTAGCCTTGGCCACGCCGCCAAGCTCTAACTTTGGACACGACGCCAAATCCAAGCCTTGGCCACGCACTAATTAGGGTTTCAACATGCCAAACCCTAATTTGGTAAAATTGCTACGCCAACCAAGCCAAATAAAGTTTCCCAGAGCGTTGGGATCGATGTGGCAACGTGGCCAATGTTGCCAGAGCCATATTTGGGTCTAACACCAATATGCCAAAACAGCTGCCACGGCTACGCCACTGGCATGCCGCTATGCCACGGCTACGCCGCTAGCATGCTTTTATGCCACGGCTACGCCGCTAGCATGCTGCTATGCCAAGGCTACGCCAGGGGACACTATGCTAATGGCGCCACTTTGCTACACAACAAAGATATGGCCATAATCTACGGTTACCCTTCCTCATGAGATGCAATCTCAACCATCCAAGTTCGCCACTGAACTGACGGACTTGCGGCAAGTTCCAGGCAACCAACTAATGGCCATGGCTACACCGAGCGCCACTGGCATGCACGAGGTATGCCAGTCATGCTGCAATGCCACTGGAATACGTCAAAAACGCCACTGTGACATTACCAGGAGCCAACAGAAGGTATCCATAATCAACGGCTACCCTTCTTCATGGGATGCAATCTCGGCCATTCAAGTTCGCCATCAAACTGTGATAGGTGTAGAATACACCTAATTTACTATCTAGTAGTTTATGCTTTCTTTGCTATTTTTCTTGTAAATTATATATTTTACGTATGTTTTTGAGTTTTGTAGCTACTTTGGAGTCACACGGAGGAAAAGAAGAAGAAATTATTTTATTTGAGCAAAAAGGGCAAAATTGTCATTTCAGGGGCGAACACTATATGGAGCCCAGTTAATGTTAAGGGACAAGTCTTTTGGAGGAGCACTATAGACAAACCAAAGAGAGGCTAAGGGGCGGAAATTTGGTTACCCCTTATCGGGGGCTGCCTGAGTACCAATATCCCAACCAATTAATAACCTAAACCTAAATCGAGATTTCTCAATCATTTGAAAGAAAATCAAAAACGAGAAAGAAACAAGCAGCCATGGTCTTCTTTGTTAATGAAGTCGAAAGATGAACTCGAAACCCGTAAATTAGGGTTCGATGTTATATGAATCGAGATAGAGAAGCGTGCCGTTGTTGTTATTGTTTGTCCGAGAAATCTAAAGAGAAATTCAGAGGTAAAACCAAAGATGGGTTTGTGGTGATTGGTTATCAAGAACAATGGGAATGACGATGGTGTTGAATTAGAAGGATGGATGTTTTTCAAATCGAGATGTGGGTTTGTTGTGAATCGAGAGATGGAAGATGAAGAAGAATTGATGGAGTTCTTTGATGTAAAGAAGAGATTGAATTGAAGAATGGGTATCACGAAATGATCTAAATCTCATCGGTGTTTTGATTGATGAATCAAGAGGGGTTCTTGTCTTGTTGGTAGTTGTTGATTGAAGAAGCGAGAAGGAGAAGAGCGATTGTTCTTCTTTGATGAATCAAGAGATCGGACTCGTGGATTAATCGAGATGAAGAAAGAGGAGCTCGGGAGAGATTTGATGGAAGAATTTTATGAAGAAGTAGGAGGTTAATGAAGAGGACCGAATTGGGTATTACTTGAAACCCCAATATCATATGAGCTCAAATTGGTAGTGATGTTGTGTGCTCTGAGAATGAATGTACTTGGGGTTTGGCACTGTTACTAATGGTGTTGTTGTTTCAAGCCAAAATGGCAATGGGTTGGATGGAGCAAAGCATGTAATGAAGCAATGGCTCAAAGTGTTGGTGATTAGAGCCACACAATGGCTGTGGTTGAATGAGTCTGGTGGAGTGATAGCACAACAAAGGATTATGTGATAATGTGATGGAGCTCAAGTCTGTGCAGGTGGCCTGGGCTGATCTTATGGATTGAATTAGCAGCTGAGCTTGCTGGAATGACATTAAAGCAGGAGGTTAGGGAGAATGGCTCGGGTAGATCACCGAGTGAAGGTCATGTGTTGCAAGAAGAGGAGCTGGAAGTCTCGGCTGTGGAGGTATGCAACCCGAGGCCGAGAAGTTAAAGTCCGAGCGAAGTTGTATGGGCGTAGTGCCGAGAATGTAGAGAAGAAATGGGTTCTCATCTGTTTGGGTGTTGAATAAAATTACATGGAAATGATGCTTATGCCTGTGAGTGAGCGGGTTATGGAGATCTTTGGAGATGTTTGTGTTGTTGTTTGAACTCAAGCCGAGCCGAAATCCTATAGCGAGAGGGAAGAAATGGCATTGCAAAGTAGAGGCGGTGTGGTGGATTTCCTAGTGGTGGTGTTTCTTTGTTGGTTTTGAAGCCAGGGGATGGGTGTGCAAGGAAGTTGCGGGGTTATGATTGAATGGACTATATGAGTTGTGCATTGCAGGGAAAGTTCAAGTGGAGTCTGGCAGACTGGAGGCTTGAGCTGGGTACTGCAGGTGGTGATGAATGGTGGTTTTAGTTGTAAATTGGTGGATGGCAGAGACAGAGATTAAGGAGTTTGCAAGATAGCCATTGTGGCTGGGAAGAGCATGGATTGCTGGCAGAGATGCTTGGCCTGTGCAAGTTTGTCAATGGCCTAGGCCGGAGTTCGCCCGGCGAATCAACTCGAAAGTGGCGATTCAACACGATCCGGCTCGGTGACTCACCGATTAAGACCACTCGGTCGACTCGAAGTGGTCGACTCATAGCTGACTCCCTCATCTGCTTTGACCGCTGACTAACAGTTGACTGACGGTTGACCCGTTTGACCGTTAGTCCTAACGGTGGACTGACGGAATATTCCGTCGAATATTCCCCTGACGGAGAAATACTCAGGTGGCCGGCGGCGACTATTCCGGCCTATTTCCGGCCACAATCCCAGTTTTCCGGCGAGCAAAAATTCCAGAATTTTCTATGGACTTCTCTCATGGGTGTGAAGACTTGGGCTAGGAATTGGATGGAGAATTGGACTCAAATTTGGAAAGAGAAGATGAAGAGTTGAGAAAGACTTGAATTTGGAAGTTGAATTGCTAAAGGAAAAGGATTCTAATCCTTGGAAGAGTTGGAGAATATTGAAGCCTATAAATAGAGAAGTTTTCTACATCTTTTACACACCTCTCTACACACACAACACTTTTCTTTTCTTATTCTTTGTGTGAACTCTTTAACATGAGTAGCTAATTTTATTATTGATTGAGGATGAATTCCTAGTTCTTAATATGATTTAAGTTTTTGTTTTCAATTCTATCTTGAAGTTTTTCACATAATTATCGTTTGTTTTTACTAATAGGAATGATCTTAAAGACATTCATGATTGATTGATAGATTGTTTGGGTGGCCAACTAAATTGATTTGTTAATTTGATCTAAAGCTAGTGAAAGTTAGGGGATAAGTAATCGTTTCTTGACTCTTTACATAAGTAGCAAACACAAGACCTTGCGGAGGGATTCCGTGGAGCAATTGTGTGTAGAAACAACGCTAGAAAGTGAACCAAGCGAACCGAGTTTAACTACTAGTACTAAACCTAAATTCATAAATCTTAATGCATACAGGGAATTACATCTTGTAAGCGAACCTCAGGGTGGTTCTTTTGAATAGAATCTGATAACTAAGCGGACTGTTACTCAGTGAAATTAGGGATTTTGGGGCTAGCTAAGCGGACCTGCTATCCTACGGTTGGTGATAATCTGTGACTAATAACAAGTAGAAAAGAACATAACTTTAATCATTGTTTCGTAACGAAGAAGGATTCCTTGATCTTGTCTCTCTTATTGCTTTCAACTTTATCTTTTAATTGCTTTGTTTATTTTCTTTTGCTTTTTACACCCCCCTTTCGTGACAATTTTTACAACTAGAATCTCTTGCTCCTCGTGGGAACGAACTTGACTTCCATTATATTATTTTTAATTGAGTGGAAATATTAATTAATTTGATTGCACCTACGACACGCATCAAACTGACAGACTTGTGGTAAGTTTTAGGCGCCCGTCAAGGCAAGCCTAATAGCATCACACGCTATTTTCCTATGGAAAGTCTCTTGACTTTGACTTGCCACACATAGCAACCTGCTACACGTTTTCCACGAAAACACTCGAGACATCAACACATGTCAAAAACTGGGGGATACTCATCAGGGTACTGGTCTGGCGGTTTACAGTGTGCGGCGTGCATCACGCCCGCCTGCTCTTCTGCTTTGCTGGAGAGTCAATGCCCCACGGCCAAATCCAGGGACACCATCTCTGCACGGCCAAGGTTGCAGCACCGCTCCACGGACCAAGCAAGCCAGCGCCAACGCTCCATGGCTCCATCTTTACCACTCCCAACCAGCGCCATTTCCACCCACTCTGCATCCAAAGTAGCGCCATCCACCATTCTAAGCTAGCCGTGCCATCCACCATTCCAAAGTAGCACCATCCACCATTCCAAGCTAGCAGCGTCATTCTGAGGTCAGTAGCGCCATCTCCGTACAACCAAGATTGAAGCACCATCTCTGTGAGGGTTGCAACGCCTTCCACTGTTCCACGAACCAAAGCCACTGGCGCCCTCTTTGCTATTTTGTGTTTGGGCCAACCAACAATGTTATCATTATCGTTCCATGACTAAGGTAGCAACGTCAGCATCAGCGGTTCATGGAAGAAGTTGCAGCGCCAAGACTGGCACTACAGGGCCAAGCCAGAAGTATGTCAAGCCGCCAGTGCAAAGATTATGGATTCCTCATGCCTCCTGCCAAAGTTCAGCCGAATTTTCTTAGCCATCTCTTCATGTCTTGCCCTTTCGATTTTACTCTTGTCTGTCACCAACTCATGCTGACCCCGCAATAATGCCACTATTATGTGCTAAGCAGGGGATTTAATGTTGATGGTGGTTTTTAGCTCAGGGCTAAAATTGTAAAATCCGACATTTAATATGCCGTCACGCTTCATGTCTTGCCCTTTCGATTTTACTCTTGTCTGTCACCATCTCATGCTTACCCCGCAATAATGCCACTGTTACGTGCTAAGCAGGGAACTTAATGTTGATGGTGGTTTTTAGCTCAGGCTAAAATTGTAAAATCCGACATTTAATATGCCGACACGCTGCGAAAGAGACAGAGCCATGTAAAAGTGATGAGTGTTCAATATCTTCACTGGCACATTCATTGAGCAACTCAATATTTTCTTATGAAAGTTACCCAGAATTGTGCATGTAGCAACAATCCCAGATATTCTGTAAATTTTGGCACCTTGCCTGTATTCAATTAATATAAGTTTCTTTGAATGCTTTCTGTGCTGTGTTCCCCGGATGAACCCTTAATGTTGATATTGCATGACAATTTGTGTTCACTCGCAACAAAGTAGCACGAATTTCCAAATATCAAGGATAAAGTCTTTGCATAAGGTATTCAATCAGAAAGCATGCTGCTCTCTGGTAATGAACTTAAAGAACTCAGTGTCAACACATAGAATTCAATCAATTACCCTGGCTAATTTGCAAAAGTTAGGGTTTTGCGCCTTGCGCAGTATATCAGACCTTGCTTGTCGAAATTAAGCCTAGGCAAACTAGGTAATTAATACGCCATGCATTAGTAGGCCCAAAATCTTGCCCAAAATCAAAAAACAAGGAGCCACATGATAGGAGCATCATCAAAGGGAGGCGTGGCCATGCCTTAAGCCAGCGGCGCCATTTGCCATTGGCCACGCCCCATCCTAAATCGACCCTATTTCCCTCGACCAATCAGGTCACCTTAAACTCGCCACACGCACATAAGTTGTGGCTGGGCCCATACTTGCAGGCCCAATTTCCCATCGACCAATCAGGTATCTCTAAAGCCGCCACACTCACACCATAAGTGTAGCCACGCCCATGCTTGGCCGGCCCTCTTTTTTGACCAATCAGGTTGCTCTAAACTTGCCACGGTGTTAAAAAAGGGGAAACTGCGCCAAATAGTCATGAAGCCAATTGGCTTTCCGAAAACCGCGTCAACATGCCAAACGCCATGTTGCGCCAATGAGATGAGCGACATGCCAACATGCCACTTTGTGGCAGCATGCCAAAACATGCCATAAATAGCGCCCTGCGTGCTAACCTACCTCATGTTCGTGGCCAACGCCATGATAAGCTTAAATTATGGTTTTCTAGTCATAAGCACGACTCTGCATTAACCAAAGGCCTAATTTCCAGCAGTGGAACAAATTATGCCACTTCGACCCCACAACATGCCACGAGCCGTGTGGGACCCAATAAGCCCTAGGAATGGCGCCATATCATAGCCACACATGACAATCCTTACTCATGTGGACGTTTCCACACCATGGCCTTGCTATAGTTCCTTTGGCACAACTATGGAACCTTTTCCACAAGAAGTGTCGCCATGCCGAGTCCGTATGTCAGACACACTAATTAGGGTTTCGGCATGCCAAACCCTAATTTATGCAAAGTTGCTACGCCAACCAAGCCAAGTAACGTTCCCCAGAGCATTGGGATTAATGTGGCAACAAGGACAATGTTGCCACGCCACATTTCAGGTCTAACACCAATGTGCCAAAATCTAGCGGCCATGGCTACGCCAGGCGCTACTTGCATCATCGTTCCACTGGCATGCGCCAGCTATGTCAGCCACGCCACTGTGCCACAGCGCACGTGCTAATTAAGGTTTCGATATGCCAAACCCTAGTTTAGATAAAGTCGCCATGCCAACTAGGTTAAGTGATTCTCCTAAGGCCTTAAGTTTAACTTAGAAACATGGCCAATGTTGCCAGAGACATATTTGGGTCTAACACCAATATGCCAAAACAGCTGTCACGACTACGCCACTAGCATGCCGCTATGCCATGGCTACGCCAGACGCCACTATTCCAATGGCGCCACTTTGCTATACAACAAGATATGGCCATAATCAATGGCCATCCTTTCTCATGAGATGCAATCTCAGCCATCCAAATTCGCCACCGAACTGACAGACTTGTGGCAAGTTTTAGGCGACCAGCCGCTTAAATATCGTGGCCATGGCTACGCCAGGCGCCACTTATATCACCGTGCCACTGGCATGCACGAGCTATACCAGTCATGCCGAGTGCCACTGGCATACACCAAAAATGCCACTGTGCCATTACCAGGCGCCAACAGAAGGTAGCCATAATCAACGACTACCCTTCCTCATGAGATGCAATCTCAACCATCCAAGTTCGCCACCGAACTGATGTACTTGAGGCAAGTTTTAGGAGACCATCCAAGACGTGCCTAATAGCATCACATGCTATTTTCCTGCGGCAAGACTCTTGACTTTGACTTGCCGCACATAGCAACCTGCTACACGTTTTCCACAAAAACACTCGAGACATCAAACATGTCACAAACTGGGGGATACTCATCAGGGTATTGGTATGGCGGTTTACAGCGTGCGACGTGCAATACACCCGTTATAAGAAAGTGTCATGAAGCGGTTTACAGCGTGCGATGAGTGCCAAATAGTGCGATGAGTGCCAAATAGTGCATATTTATACACCTTTTTATTGGCATGTTACTCATCTTTTGCGCTTATAAATCAGATATTATCCCAGATTATGTGTTTTCTTTGTTTTCAAGAATAAATATTTGTTTTAATTAATTTTGTATTTTTAGGTACTAAATAAAGTCCGGAGAATCGAGGAGCCAAAAGAGCGAAGAATTGGAGTCGAGCATCTATGGAGCAGATAGCCAAAGCCCGCGCGCAACAGTTGCAACCCAACAAGTAGCAACTCATCTCAAGACATGGGCTTGAGCTAGACCCGACCCGCGACCGGATCCGAGCCCGTGCACTCCAAGCCGTCGAGATTTCGATCTTCTACATCCAACGGTCGCGCCCTCACTATACATCATCTCTTGATGCTCCGTGCAACACTAGATCGCTCCAAAACCGGCAACCATCCTCAGCCGTTCAGATCACACCAGCTTCATCCAATGCTCGCTGAGGCCTCCTCATCTTCCCCTGATACACCCGCCTCACAGCCAAAATTTCACACACCCTATACCCCGACCAAACCCTATCTTCTTCTTCCACCTTCTCTTACCTCGGACCTCTGCAACTCCCTCTCCCCGACCACCTCCACACCCTTTGCGAGCCGCCTCACCACTACCAACTCCTTTCTCTCTTCCGTCGCCATCACCCAACAACCACGCCATCACCTCCTACTTGCTTCTATTTCATTCATAGCTTCTAAACCTAGAAGCTAAGTGAGAAATAGAAGGAACTAGGTTAGGGTTTCATCACGGTGGGGAAAAATCAAAGCAATAGAGTTCGAGCACGATTAGACGAAGAGAACGATTGTTGTAGAGTATGGGTTCGATTCAACTTTAATTTAATTTCGTTTTTACATTAAATTAGGGTTTGAGATATTTTCAGTTCTGGCATGTATAAATAAGAACTTGCTTGTGAGTGTTTGAGACACGCCTGGATTAGCCAGTGCTGTCAATTAGGTTTAATTTGTGTTTTTCATGTTTTAATTTAGTGCTAGGGTTTCAGTGAAACCCTAACTCCATGATTTGTGTTTTTAACTTTGTTGAATGCTTAAAATTACAATTATGTTTTCAATTACAAATACCCAATGCTCTTCTCTCACGGTGTATACCAACGCCATGGATGTTTGTAGTTAGGTCACAATTGTGTTGAGTGTATTGCAGCTCAACCTTAGATATAAATGCGATTCCCTTGACTAGTTGTACTAAATTAGACAACTAGTGCTCGGGTCAGCACTTTAGCCGTTAATTGAGGCATTACAGGAGAAACACCTTAGATAGGTGGTGGGTTTGACACCCCGCCCTTATCGGTCCACAGGGCAAGAAAGTCTCAACTCAGTTGAGCACACAAGTAGGAGCTAGAGGTGAATTTGACCACCCCAAAGACACATTTGTTTTCTTTGTTATACCTTAGTTTAGGTTTATTCCACTCAATATCGTAGTTTCGGCACAAAAATATATGTTAAAACCCTCTTGTTACTATGTCACATTAGAACTCGGTTGAAGCAGACCTTAGATCAATATCGAGCACCCCTCGTCCTTGTGGGATCGATCACTTGCCGCGTCTCCGATAGACGCCGTGCACTTGCGGTATAACCGTAGGCCGTAAATTTATATACTCTTTCGGGCCTACCAAGTTTTTGGCGCCGTTGCCGGGGACTTGGGTGTGCCCTGTTGATTTTTGTGCTTGTCTTTACTGATTTTCATTGTTGCTGTTAATCCTGTCTTAGTATCACTTAGTTTCATTTTTTTTTTTATATAGCTTTGCATCTGTAACTTAGTGCATCCGCATCTACATTTGCATCTTGAGCATACCTTAGCCATCTGTTGCATTATAATCGTCTCATCTTAAATCATCGCATTCTTTGTTAGTGTAGCTTTAGCTCATTTAGCCGTAGTTAGCATCGGTTGTGTGCTCTTGTCATATGTGCGCAGCCATTGAATGAATGCACATTATTGTGTCTTGGTGTGAAATTTTGAGAATCTAATTCCTTGTTGAGCTAGCGGGAACCACCGTGTGTCGTTGTCTTCTTTGTGGCTTGAGCAAACCCGGGAGTGAGAGAAAAAGGTGCAATGCCTTGAGCGACCCACCGCAACTTGTCGAATTCGGGTGAGTGGCCCCTTCGCACCTCGAATGCTTTTGTGCCTCATAGTTGAATGATAAACTAGTTGCCGGGGTCCTTGCAACTTGGTTAACCAAGGCCTGTGCCGTAACCCTGAGTGTTATGTTGTGTTGTGTGGTGTTGTGAAAGACCTGGTGAAAAGCCTGTGAATCTGTGTGGTCTGTTGAACCCCTTATGCATGCTTGAACTTAGATAACCAACCTTGAGCATAGCCTGTGCTTTCAAGCCTGCAATTTGTGTTGAATGCCAGACCCTGCTCACTTGCTAGCCCCTGAAGCTACAAGCTTGAGCTGTCACCTGTGAAAACCAGGTGGTTGAACAAACCCTGTTGACATCCCATGCATGAGCTAAGAACTGTCACATGCTAGGCCCCTTTCACATGATAAGTTAGTTGTGCATAACCCATTTGGCAAGCCTTACTCTGGCAAACCTTAATCTGAGCTTACAATCAACCATCTACTCGAATCTTTATGTGCAACCCGTGTGCTTAACCCGTGACACCCTATTTTTGCATACCTTGGCTTCAATGCATGATAACCTCAGCCTGAGCTATTAACCACAGCCCCTGAAGCTGCAAGTGTTTGGTCATAACTTGGAAGCCAAATTTGCTGAGCATCTGCCCTGTGCTTGTGTGAGACCCTGTGTATTGCTTGTATGAAACTGCTTTCATAGCATACATGTGAGCTAATCTGCCCTGAGCTCACCTAAACCTCAATCTTCCCGAGCTCCACCACTGAAGCTAGTGAGCCTCGAGAGCATACATGTAAGCCACCACTGTGTTGAAAATATTGATTGTGTATAACCCGAGCATGCCCCGGAAATCATTGAAATATAAACTAGTTTCCCGCTAAGTCTTGCTTGCACCCGAGATAGATCTTTGTGAGCATTCTCCACCCCCGCACTGTGAGATCGAAATTATTGAGCACCGCCCCTGTTAAACTAAAGGCTGTGTGTCTGTGTGCTGTGTTGCAAAGCTGCAAATTGTGCTGTGCTGTGCTTGCCTGACATGCACACAACCTAGTGTTTGTATCATTCTTTTGTGAGTGGTATTTCCTTGTGTTGGTTTCTCGAGCTACCATGTCTTTGTGCTAAGTAATAATATGCTTGTTTTATCATGTGTCTAACTTGCTCGTGTCTTTGAGCCGAGCTCTGGTATCTTTGTGACCACCTAGCCCGATCTTGGGTCTAAGTCGTGTGTGTGCAAACTACCCAGGTTGTGCTTGAGCTGCCAACCTCCACCCAAATTAAAGCACTTGAGTGCATTTGCTTTGTTTGTGTCCAGTGAGTTTGCCTTGCTCTGTGCAAACTCAAATTTGTCTTTGAAACCCCGCACAAAAACTCCGACCAGGATGCACCAACCTCTCGCACACACCGAACTCAAGCGAAACCCGGTCCACCGAGCTAACCCAAACCGGGCTCGTGGAGTGAACCAGCCCTTTGAAACCCAACCATCACCGGGCTAACTAAACCCACCGGCCGGGTTGCAATAACATGCACACAAACTGAGCCCACCCATTGGGCTTGCACTCGGCACAACCAGAGCCCACAATCATAGCTGGGCTAACAACCCCCAAAGCTGAGCTTTGCACCCACCTGAGCCCACATAACTTGGCCTATCTAGCTGGGCCGTGCAAAAGACTAAGCTACACACCTGGGCTGTGCAACCAAGCTGGGCCAGACTTTTTCAAACAGCAAATCCCAAACAAACCAAATTGAGCCCACAGCAACCTGGGCCTCCCAAATAAACCAAACTTTCCCAACAAAACCAAATGAATCCCATTGAAACCAAATCCCAAACAAACCAAATTCCCACATAAACCAAATCCCATTTTCATGTTGATGTTTCTGTACATTATTTTTTGGGTTAACCCTCAACTTTTTAGGACTTGTTAAATTTTCTTTTCTTGAATCGGTTGAGTCTTCTTGTGCACTTTTTGTGCTAATCCGATATGATCACCACTGAGAATGTTGGATTTTGCCTTGATTAATGAAGCTCAACCTTGCCCCGCCGACATCAGAGTAATCTCTTCCCTTTTATCTTATCAGCATAGTTCTTGTGGTACGTGATTTGTTCAAATTTTTCCTATCTGTGACACATTGAGGACAATGTTTGATTTAGGTTTGGGGGTGCATTTGCATATTTTTGCATTTAGAGTTTTTAGTCTTTTATTTTAGAGTTTTTAGTCTTTTATTTTAAAAAAAAAAAAAAAAAAAAAAAAAAAAAAAAAAAATCAAAAACTTTTTGCAAATAAAAACCTCCAACTTTTAGAGATTTTAGAGTCACTAGCATGCTTTTAGCTATGTTTACATAGAGAATCGACCGAAATAACAAAAGTTAGAAGTCTTAGGAAAACGCAATCGGGTTCCTTAGTTGATTAGAGCGTTAAAGTTGGATTTAACCATACCGGGAGGGCTAATTAGGTGTCTTGTTTAGATATTCGGTAGTAGAATTGTGATCACCCATAGTGGAGACTACCCAATTTACATCAAGTGAGGCACCAACCTTCAATTTTTTGCAACTTTCTAGAAAAGTCTGTTAGAGTGTGTGTCACCTTACGTAAATTCCGGGTAGGAATGGTGAGCTACCCAACTTCGCACCATTTTCAAAGACTACTTTTGATCTCTTGAGTGCTAGTTTTTGTCAATCATGAGGGTGACGTCTAAAGATGAAAACTCCTTCTAAATACCGATTTGTAGTTAGCATCATTCTCTCTCTCAATCAAAGCAAGACCCATAGAAACACATCATCGTCAAAGAACCTGAGAATCGAGAATATTGAAAGAAAAGTTGAGATAGTCCAAGGTTTATATGCAACAAAACAAAGAAAAGAAAATAGAATGAGAATTAATGAAGTTTGTGAAAAATTGAGTTTATCGTTTTATTGTAACAAAAAAAAAAAAAAAAAAAAAAAAAAAAAAAATTTGCGTGTTGTATTATTATTTTCATTTCATTTAAAAAAAAAAAAAAAAAAAAAAAAAAAAAAAAAAAAAAAAATTATTATTATTATTATTCAAGTTTTTGTAAAGTTCAGAAGTTCGTCATCAACAGTTGAAGACCGAAGACCGAAGATTGAAGACGTTTCTATGGTTTCTTATGAGAGAGTGATATTAATTGCCGATCGGGTGAGAAGTGAGTGAGTACTCCCACCCCTTACTAATGGTTGATTTCCTTTCTTAGAGATCATCGAAAAAGATTCTTTTTGTCCACACCTCCGTGGAGTCTCGCATTTTATTTCGGAAGGTTATCCTTCTTACCTACAACGTGTGCGGGATTTCTCTCTTTATTCCCGCTCGCACACATGAGAGACTAAAAAGCGATCTTTTTGAGTGCAATTATCATAAAACCCTAATGGTGAGGCGGAAGTCGAGGCTTATGATCACAATCGAATCCGAATTCTTTCATATGGTATGGTTACTTCTCGCTCAAAGACTTAAGGATGAGAATGCGTTCTTCGATAGTTCTAATCACATACTAGCATGCGAAACTCTAAGTCCTCATAGCTTCTTGGAGGCTTGAGACTCTTTTACACTCCGAAGTTGGAGAAGGTTTTGTGGGTACACCTCTTGTAAACCCTCACGAGACTACAACTCGTCCACTAGGGACACCTAGGGGTTTAAAGGCTTAGTGCATACGCTAAATGCATTCGAGAGACCTACGACAGTGGTATAGTTAGGATTTCTTCATTTCTCGTTTCACTTGAGGACAAGTAAAATTCAGGTTTGGGGGTATTTGATGAGTGCCAAATAGTGCATATTTATACACCTTTTTATTGGCATGTTACTCATCTTTTGCGCTTATAAATCGAGATATTATCCCAGCATTCTCGTGTTTTCTTTGTTTTCAAGAATAAATATTTGTTTTAATTAATTTTGTATTTTTAGGTACTAAATAAAGTCAGGAGAATCTCGAGGAGCCAAAAGAGCGAAGAATTGGAGTCGAGCATCTATGGAGCAGATAGCCAAAGCTCCGCGCAATAAATGCTTGCAACCCAACAAGTAAAGCAACTCATCTCAAGACATGGGCTTGAGCTAGACTCCGACCCGCGACCGGATCCGAGCCCGTGCACTCCAAGCCGTCGAGATTTCGATCTTCTACATCCAACGGTCGCTGCCCTCACTATACATCATCTCTTGATGCTCCGTGCAACACTAGATCGCTCCAAAACCGGCAACCATCCTCGCCCGTTCGGATCACACCGGCTTCATCCAATGCTCGCCGAGGCCTCCTCATCTTCCCCCGATACACCCGCCTCACAAAGAAAATTTCACACACCCTATACCCCGACCAAACCCTATCTTCTTCTTCCACCTTCTCTTACCTCGGACCTCCGCAACTCCCTCTCCCCGACCACCTCCACACCCCTTTGCAGAGCCGCAGCCTCACCACTACCAACTCCTTTCTCTCTTACGCGCCATCGCCCAACAACCACGCCATCACCTCCTACTTGCTTCTATTTCATTCATAGCTTCTAAACCTAGAAGCTAAGTGAGAAATAGAAGGAACTAGGTTAGGTTTCATCACAAATGGGGAAAAATCAAAGCAATAGAGTTCGAGCACGATTAGACGAGAAGAGAAAACGTGGCTGTAGAGTATGGGTTCGATTCAACTTTAATTTAATTTCGTTTTTACATTAAATTAGGGTTTGAGATATTTTGATTCGGCATGTATAAATAAGAACTTGCTTGTGAGTGTTTGAGACACGCCCTGGATTAGCCAAATCTTTGTCAATTAGGTTTAATTTGTGTTTTTCATGTTTTAATTTAGTGCTAGGGTTTCACCGAAACCCTAACTCCATGATTTGTGTTTTTAACTTTGTTGAATTATCTTGAATGCTTAAAATTACAATTATGTTTTCAATTACAAATACCCAATGCTCTTCTCTCACGGTGTATACCAACGCCATGGATACACCGTAGTTAGGTCACAATTGTGTTGAGTGTATTGCAGGCTCAACCTTAGATACAAATCTTTGATTCCCTTGACTAGTTGTACTAAATTAGACAACTAGTGCTGCGGGGTCGACACTTTAGCTGTTAATTGAGGCATTACGGGGAGAAACACCTTAGATAGGTGGTGGGTTTGACACCCCGCCCTTATCGATCACGGGGCAAGAAAGTCTCAACTCGGTTGAGCACACAGTAGGAGCTAGAGGTGAATTTGACCACCCCAGCACACATTTGTTTTCACTGTTATACCTTAGTTTAGGTTTATTCCACTCAATATCAGCCGTTTCGGCACAAAAATATATGTTACAACCCTCTTGTTACTATGTCACATTAGAACTCAGTTGAAGCAGCCTTAGATCAATATCAGAGCACCCCTCGTCCTTGTGGGATCGACCCGTACTTGCCGCGTCTCCGATAGACGCCGTGCACTTGCGGTATAACCGTAGGCCGTAAATTTATATACTCTTTCGGGCCTACCACGGGACAATTAGTGGCGGCAAGAAGTAACGGGTGTAAACGGATCCACTTCCTTCATCATGGAAGCATGAGACGGTTATACGTTACTCCACTCTTCCATCACCCAATCGTTTCCACTTCCTACGAGACCATGGTACGTTTAAATATGACTTGTATAAATAGGCTTCACCTCTTTCCACCAAACGACAAGTTTTTTGGTCGGCAACAACATATTATCCAGAAATCACCAAGAACTGATAAGTTTTCACTCTGCAAGACAGTTCCACTTTATGATGCAAGTCATAAAACAAGCCACATCTTCAGAATTGACCATTCTAGTCTCAACACTCTCTTCGCTTCCCTCCCTAAGACCAACCCTTCTCCTTCACTTTGTGACCGAAGCAAGCATGGAATGGCCATTTCTTGGTTTAGGCCAGGATTGTACAAATTGATCTCTCGAATCAAAAGTAGTCCCGTGCAGTGTATTGTTTAGGGATTGGATTCGTTTCTCATCCACACACCCAAAATTACCAAAATCAGCAGAAACAGTTTTCACCCACAAACAGAGGGTTAACTGTGGGATTTATAGTATGAGCATTTATAACCGGAAGAGGAGGTAGCGGGTCATAAAGGTGATGTTAGTGGGGAACTGCATGGCGGGAAATACGGCATGGCAAGAGCGTGGGAGCCGAAGAGGTTTTTTCTCCTCGTGTCGAGCACACGAGTGAAAGAAGCGGCATAAATGTAGGTGTAAATAATCCACAGATTCAGGTGGAGGGATCCTAGGCAATGACGTACCGATAATAAGAAAGGAGTGAAGCACGGAATCATCTCCCTAAAGCCTGGCACGAGGAAAGAGATATCCAGAAGAGCCTGAGATGCCAACATGTGTACAAGTGAATCTCGGATGTGATGGAGTAATGTCTGTCAGACGCTAGAATAATAAATGCTCTGACAGGGTAGCTGAAGAAGATAAGAAGAACCTGGTCAAAGTGGGGCCAATAACATCGGGTCAGGATGGGGGGCGACATTGGATCAGGCAGCATCAAGTGGCCAGCATCGGGTAGAAGAACATCGGGAGCCATACTTACCAAGGTCGGGTCAACATTTCGGACATAATACCAGTCATCACCCGAGAAGAACATCAAGGAAGAGATCCTTGAATGTATCTACATGTTAGCTTATAAATAGAGAGCCTTGTAAATAGAGAGCCTTGAATGTATCAACATGTTAGCTTATGATCACACTGTAACTTGAATGTATCAACATGTTAGCTTATAAATAGATAACCTTGTAAAGAGCTGAGGACCAAGTAATCCAGTGAGAGGGAGAGAACACTAAGAGCTTTGTGGAGAGAATTGAGAATTTGTTAACAAGAACCAACACTTGTAACCTTGAATCTAGTAATAAGATCATCTTTTCACCCCCGTGGACGTAGGTAATCATGCCGAACCATATATATCTTGTGTTCATGCTCATCTCTTGCTTGTTTACTTATAATATGTTCATTTGAGATCTATTGGATGTAGTAGTAGGATTTTCCACATCGACAATATTCTTTGTTACTTTTGGAACCGTTATAACGGGAGGGAATTGAACTTAATTAGCACAATAATAAGTCACTAAGGCTCACTATACAGATAATGACAACAATAACTGAATTTAATTATTCTCTAATGTCTGTAATGCCATTGAACGTATAGAAATGGTAAAAAAATGGTTATGACTTTGAAGCTCTTTTCAGGATGACCAGCCGACCTTCTAGTCCTTAAATATTCATCTATTTCTTGAATTTATTTAGCTAACTAGGTGCACCTGTTCACTTCCCAAATAAAGGCACTTTGCGTGTTTCATCACGATTTTACAGAGCTCCTTTGCACTTATTATTTCAGCTTCTGCTATGTCATCTCATCCCGCAGCTGCATCTGGATGCATAATGTCAATCTGAGTGCGTTTCCTCGCAACATGAGGCTGCGCCTAGAACACTTAACAAACAGCCCAAGACCAATAGCGGCCCAAGCAAAATCCGATGTGAATAAGGTGCAAGTAAAAGTGGTATACAAATGACAGTCTTCACTTGGTTGAAATCTCCGCTCCAAAAATCAGTGAGACTGTTGCTTGAAAACCCTAGTTAGGATGGTTTCTTCTTCTTCTTCTTAGATCGGAGCTCGATTCCAGGGGGATATTTCAGTTTTTCCTCTATGTATTGAGATTGAGGTCTCCAGATTTGCTGAAAAAGAAGCTAAAGATGAGCTTAATGAGTTTGATTTGAACAATTTTGCTCCTCAAACCTATTTCAAGTGATAAAATCAGATTGAAAAACACCAAATTACCTGCAGTTTTATGAGGTACATGGAAATAGCAGTACTTGTACCACTCTAAATACAATTATTTCAATTTTCGTAAATTTTGATTATATCATTTTGATCTATCATTCCAAATGCTTTTAATGTCTGAGGCAAGTAAAGTAAGGCTTTTGAAACTGATTTGAGTTGGCTTAGTTTTTGTCTATCTCTTGGATTTATTAGCCAGTCCATGTGTTAACTCATTTCCAAAGATGTTTTTCCCAAGTCTATAACCTGGAGATAGAATTTGGTTTTCATAATGTTGATGTTTGTTTATCCTTCTCATCTGTTAATACCAATCTCCATGTTATTCTCTTATCTAGTTCACTGTTCTTTTAGTTATTTGAGTGGGGTGCAGTCATCTGATAGGGTACACATAGGTTGAGTTCCGGGCTTACCTTAAATGAAGACTATTTGTGGATTTTGGGTACTGCGACATTTGATGCACATTGGTAATCAGTGATACACATCCTAACACACACACACACTCCGCTACTACGCATCTAGTCTGTTTATTTGGCTCAGGATCTAATTTGGCTTCTGCGCAGGGCACATGAGCTGAGGAAACGTGACTTATGTGTATATGTTGTTATAAATTCCTTTACTTATTGTTTTACATGGTTGGTCTTAGACCATCAAGTGTGCACCTAGGTTTCTTCTTAACAAATTAATAAAGATACACATTGAATTACAAGCTGCGACTGTAATTAGTGGTTTAATGGCTTCTCACCATGTGTGTTATTTTCCATTTGGCTAATACCGTTGGGAATATGCGATGACTGTGATTTAGCACACAAGAACAGCTGATCATGTTATGAGTGAACTGCTGGCAATGATATTTTAAGAAATCATACTCAGCTAATTAAGACTTAAGAGATCTCTACTTCTTCTATCCCTAGCAGTTTGTAAAATCTGTTGTTGGTTGTTGCATGATTTTTGGTCTTTGGTTAATATTGCTGTTACTTGCTCAAAATTTTAAATTTATAAACTTAATTTGTCTTGTTGCGCTTGTAGGATGCGTACTCTGGGCGATACCAAGTGGCTTTCTACTGTACTCTTGTGAAATATCCCATCTTGTGGCATCCAGGTGCTATATTTGATGTACAAAGATAATTTACACCCACGAGTTTTCATGATCCAAATTTGAACACCACTCCTATGATAAGATTTAGGAATACTAATTCCTTTAATTCACTCAGAAGAAAGGAGCTTGCAAGACATTCAAGAACTAATAGCTCTGCAGATAACCGAGAAGCTCTGAGAAATAGTCGAAGTGGGGATTTTCCCTCCGATGTTGAGATTGTGGAATCTCATGCCAGAAATCTTGGGAGAAGCGCAATAGTTAAGGAAGCAGGACAGGGGGAACCTGTGGCTGTGAGTGCATTTTATTCTTCTCCTTTTTTTGAATACATTTCACCTGTAATTCGCAATCAACGGAAATTAGGTTACGGGTTCTTCGTTCAGTTCCTTTATGTAATGGTATCATGGTAGTCTAGTCATGCTTTTGTGTTAGTTCTAGTTCTTTCAGCTCATCATGCATGGTTTTGTTTGTGTTTTCAGAATGGACTTCCGGTTCAGTTTGAAGATCTCTTCCTTACCTGTTTAGGGAGGGATGATTCTTGACCATCATATCTGGCCTGTTGGTTACAGATCTAGTTGGCACGATAAAGTATCCAGATCTCTTTTTGTGTGTGATGTAGTGGATGGTGGAAGCTCTGGACCAATCTTTAAGCTCAGACGATGTCCTTGCTCTGCATCGGTCATACCTGATGCGTCAATAGTCCTACTGAGACAAATTCTTGGTAAGTCCGAAGCTGAAAGCAAAAGTAGAAAGTGGAATGGTCATTTTTCAGACTTGAGTGATACCGAGGACATCGACATTCAGTGCTTCTTTCCGATCCTTGTCCACCGGAGCAACATCTTTTATCATGTATTGCAGTCAGTACCCTTGGTGAATCTTACTGTGCTACAAAAGATTGACCCCACAAGCCAGTTGCTTAGTCCAAAAATCTGGTGGACTCTTCTCTAATAAGTTCGGGTTGCAGGATGAGGTTGGTGAGTTTTTGGCTGAAGAAAGGTCATCATCTTCAGTGTGGGGTAAGATATCCGAGATTAAGGGCTGCCATGAAGCCTTTGAGAAGTCTTGCAGTGTTAAGTTCTATTGCACCCATGAGTCAGATGGTACGAATTCTTGCTCAGTTACAGATGCCAAGGACAGAAATGGTGTTGGTTCCCCACCCAAATTCTGTGATTTGTCTGGTCCCAGGCACATACCCGTGTAGTTGAAAGTTTAGATGAGCTTGAGATGATTTGCAAAGAAGTGGAGAAATGGTTGAAGCAGGATAGGTTTGGACTCGATATGAAATTTGTGCAGGAAATTATTAAGCATCTTCCTGGGTCCGATACATGTTCAGAATACGAGTTCCTGACTAGACGTAGTGACTACTCCAATTTTATAGTTGTTCGAAATGGCTACTTCATGCTAAATGAAAGGGCCTGTTTCAAGGTGTGGAATGCGAAGAAGCTGCAGATGGTTTTATTTAGAAAATGCAAAAGGCTGAAGTAGACTAGCTATGTGGGATCTGTCACTGAAGTTCATCAAAGTGGATACGACATCTGAAAAAGAAGCTGCACAAGCTAAACTAGCTTCTCACACTTACTATAGGTGCTCGGGGGTGTCTTTGACTGGTAGCTGAGCTACAGACGAAAGTTTCTGTCTTTGTAGATCCCAATTTTGATGCCGGTGAGTCAAAATCGAGGCGGGGGGGAAGGTTTGCGGATCATTAGCTGGAGTGGGTGGAATTGAAGCGGATGCCCTGGTAAGATTAGATCACAACTTTATTCTTTGTCCAGATATTGTTTAGCAATTGGTGTTTCTAAGTTTTAAAGCTCTCTGGTAATATGGATTTGTGATGGGCATAATTTTCCATCTTATTAGTCGGTAGGATAACGTTGATGATATTTGCCATCACTCTATGGTGTTCAAGGCTTCTTCTAACCGGCGAATGTGTGTGTTCTTTGCCTGGACTACCCCATCTAGGCTTAATAAAGGTGTAAAACACTTTTGAGCACAAAGTCAATTTAGCCCAAGTATTGGTGGTCTGGACTTTTGTGTGTTCTTCATGTTCATGTCGTTTTTCTTTTCTAGTGTATTTTGTTGTTTCTAAAGGCAAAGTCAAGAAAGTAGTGTGTAGAAGATAGAACTAAAGTTACGTAGTAGCTCAATGTGACGGCAAAATGTCCCAGGTATTGCTAAATGCAAGAGTGGGTCACACTGAAGGTCTTACAAGTAAGGGCCCTACAGAAGTAATTTTCATTAATGTCCAAGGAAGATGCTGCTTTGTTGCTGTATGGGTTATTTGAAACTTAATGCTGTATGGCCATAGCCCGTAGTACTATTCTTGGGTTTTTTATTTGTCCTTGCGTTTTTTTATTCCAGATTTGTTCTCAGCTTTAAGTCTTTCTTACTCTAATCAGGTATATTTCTATGCATGCCCTTGCTGATTTTCTGTTTGTTGGGATTGATCTTGTCACAGAACAAACTTGATGGTCCAATTCCCGCCACCATGGCTAACCTCAGCAGCCTCCACTCCGTAGACTTATTATCTTCAAACAGCCTGACAATACCTACCCTTTTTTAAACAATATTTAACACAAAAGGCTAACGACAGCCCGAGATTGGATATGGGGCCTCCTCTCCTTGAACTAAGGATATGACAATACCTACCCTTTTTTAAACAATCTTGTCCTCGAGGATAAAGAACTCTGTTGCAAGTAATCTTGTCTCTCTTGGCAAGAGCAGCTGGGCAGAATACAAAAATTTCAGCGAGAATGGATATCAGCTTGTTCATGTATATCCCACGGGTACCTTAACGAGTGGGGTAGCTGGCTGGGAAGAAAGTGATACATACAGTAGCAACAGTTGTAGCTGCCCACATGTTAAACTACTTGCAACGACTCTTCAGTCGAGCCCAGATTTCCCTGATCCATCAATTCTCTTCTGTCCTCGACAGCTACGTTATACATTTCAGTTAAGACATGAACAGTAGTCTCCATTTCCGTGTGAGAAAACCCAACAACAAGCAATGAACCTAGCTATCTTCTATCTGATTACCCAAAGATAAACATGCCCCTGTATACACTTGTGGGAGTACCCCTTGGAATACCAGCCCTGACTTTAAATTTATTGGGGGGAGGGGGAGCTTCTCCCCACTGTCTTTAGCTCTCACCAGTCGGCAACTAACATAGTACTTGGCATAGAACTCAAACTGGATAAATCTTCTTGTTGGTTGATACACCCAACAACACATCATCCCATCACAATAAAAAAAGTTTTAAGTTTAGAAAAATACCAGTAGAGAAGTTCAACCAAGTCGGAATTTTCATTTCCATGTTGAAGAATGTCATCTTCACCCCTGTTGAAGACAACAAAATGAGGGTCTATATAGCACCACTATCAGTTCACATACTCCACAACTCCGTTGAAGACAACTTGAATTTCCACTTCAACAAGTCTGCCATCATTAACATATGTGGAATGGGAATCATAGTGGGCTTGGATTGAGTTCCTACTATTCTTGCAAGAATAAAGTCAACAAAACAATCATTCTTCGCAGTTTGAAATTCCAAATTCCTCCTATACTTGCAAGCCATGTGAGAAGGTATGGCTAAGCCTCTTCAAGAGAATCTGCCACTCAACACTTCTACTCGATCTCCAAGCTACAGCTTCTTTCATTTTGACGCAGAGCTCTTGTATACCTCTACCACCATGTTTTGCAGGATAATATTCCAGTTTATTAACCATCTCACACCTCAGTTGCAAGATTGGAGAACTTGTACCCTTCTGAGCCTTAACTATTGGAGTAAGAAAATTGATATCTCTTCTGCACCGTCAGACCCACTCTGCCTCGTTATTTGCTCAATCAAATTAGTCCAGAGAACAATAACTTGCTGCAGCGTTTCATCACTTCTATTGCAATTATCATGATTCTCAATCCGTTTCCACAACACAAACACAATCGAGCCCTCAAACAGAAATTGTAAAGAGTACCTTTGTTTGAAAACAAGCTCATTAACCAACTCCATATCATGCTCATCCCACCCATTCAAACAGACATAACAATTAAAAACATACCCAAATGTGGAATCACATCTAACGAAATAGGAATTCCATATACTGAATTTGAACTCCTTCACACGATCGAATAATGGCCCATTATAATTGAAATGAAGGTAACTACAGAACCCATCATTCCATCTTCACAGAAGAATATAAGAATACCATTATCTTCAGCATAAAAGAAAGAATCAAGATCACTTATGACCAAGTTCAGAAATACCTGTATATCCTTGTCCGGAATCATAAGACTGCAATAGATGATAGAACACATGTGTAGACACTTTTGTTTTGCCGACTTCAGTCACTTGGGTGGATATCTTATTTGATAAAATGAGAGACTCATTAAGCAATTGATAGAAACAATTAACACCTTCACCCCATGGTTGCAACAGGTGATGAACATGGAAGCTAAGATGTACTAGACAAAACCAATGATAGGAGATAGTTGAAGTATCAAATGGAGGTTGTTGCTGTGTACCTTTAGACCTCAAAATGAGTAGTAACAACACACCCATTGCTCACTGTGTCCTTCCCACTTCATGTACAGTTCACTACATCCACAGGCAGTCAAGTTAGGGTGATGAACCATTTTGAACTACCTCCCTCTCCCATACTCTTTAAATCAATTGAAAACACTTTAAATTTCCACTTCAAGTAATCTACCAGCTTCAGCATATCAATTTGAATCACCATGAGCATAAGACAACAGCACAAGATGGAGGAGACCCTCAAACTGCAGTTCCAAGAGTCCGTGGTGAATTATAGTTACAACAACCACTGGAATAGACTCATTGACAGCTTTAAATAACTGATCAGTCTTCTCGAAATGAAGAACAACATTATAAAAACCAGATTTAACATGAAGAACGACAGTATCGAGCATCCCATAATGCAGCTGCAACCATATAGAATCTTCTCCCCACATACCAAATAACTGATGAGTCTTCTCGAAATGAAGAACAACATTATAAAAACCAGATTTGAGTTTAGATCTATAATTACCTTCCTCTATTGCTAGAGGAGTAAAGAAGCATTTCCACTGAACTCCTTTATCGAGCTGAAATCCTTGACCTCACCATTTATAACCCTTCTAACTTGAAAACCCACATCGTAATTACAAGATTCACTATCAGAATTGAATGGTTTACCTTCTTGGTAGTCTAGACACATTGTAGTCTCTTACCCAGTTGAAGTTGTCAGAGAGAATCCTCTCCAACACCACACAAATCCCAAACTGCACTCCCAGGTAGTTAATCAAACAGCTTCCTAGCAACATATCTGTCTTAACTTTTAACCAACAAAAACACCATCAAATCCTCAAACAACCATTCCAATTGGTACCCATTTTTTAGAACATTCTCATAAACAATTTGTCCACCAGAATCGAACGCACATTGGGCACCAAAGAACAAGGATTACTCGGAATCAAACAGAACTTCCTAAACTATTATTGGGTGATGAAGTGATTGAATTTTGAAAGACTAAATAGACATACATACATATATGATAAATCCATGAGAAGAAAACAACTACTGCTAGCCAGTATATCCGTTAGTTAGAACTAGGAAAAAGAACTTACACTAATTATCAAACCAATCATTTCTGGAACTGCACTGGATGCTAGACACAAGCTAGGGACTCGATATATTTATAAAATTTGACACCATACCGGAATTTTCGATATGCTGACAGGTCATACATCAACGAGATTCTTTCAGAGCTCAAATCATTTAGTTCATAAGAGAAAACTAAACCATCTGTTGATAACAGCACAACCTTTGTCGACTCACTTTCTTCTCCTCTCTCAATAATGAACAAGATGCTATCAGCAGAGAAACACGGAAATGTATTTAAACTCACATCCACCTGGCCTTTGAAATTCCAATTAGAGTTGGCAGCATCCATCTTGAATATACTGAAGCGATTACTAAAATGACGGTCTGTCTGAAAAAGATAGAAATGTCCCCCATACTCGGCAATTTGGAAATTCTTTTCACCAGAAAACTCTTGTGGCCAAACCCTTACTAACTCTCGGTCAATATCAAATGAAACCAAATATCCTCCTCCGTGGCACCAGTACAATGAACCATTCCAGAAGATTCCAGATGCCATTGGTATACTTTCAGCTCGGGCAGTGCATGAATAAAATCCTGACATCCTCCACGAGGATGTTTCAGAATCGTAGATTTCAATTGTATATTCATAACAACTTGATTTCTTATCTTTCCAGACAGTTATAACTTTGTAATACGGGGATTTTAATGGATCGAACGCTAAACTAATGCTGCCGATAAACTTGCCAGAAGCTCCCAATTCAGACTGAGGTAATAATTTGTACTTTTTTGTGAAAGGATTGTAAATGTAATAAGTAAAATTAAAAGCGGATGCGCAACTTTTACATAAGAGTAAACCACCGCAAGATTGGACAATCTTTATACCAAATCGATCTTCTGTAAAAGTCAGGGTACGGATGTAATAATAACCTGTGTATCCAGCAAGAGAGATGTAATAATATGTGGTTTTTAGCGACTCATCATCGCCCGAGTGATAATATGCGGGAAATTCCGGAAAATTGACCGACTCATCATCGCCCCAGAAGAGGCCAAGGATTGAAAACCTAGGGTTTTGGATGAAATGTTGGTGAACAAAATGAGGATCAGTGATCATAGATAACCACTGTTTTGACACGGATTTGAAGACAAGCAGAGATTTTGATGGTAACCGAGTTAAAATGAGAGTTAATATATCAGCATTACTACCAATTAACGACGCTGATGATGATGATGAATTATTGTTATTACTATCATTCAAAATCTCACATTGTTTTTGCTCTGTTGAAGAAGAAGAAGATGCATTTACCTTAAAACATAAGCGAGTTCGTATGAGTTTCCAGATATCTTTTGTTTTTCTTCCTCCTCCTTTTCCTTGCTCTGTAGAAGACATCTTTACTTACTGAAATTCAACCTCAATTCTTCTGTATCTTCAGGAAACCCTCTATTGATTATCCGAAAGACCACCAACTAACCTCCATTAGTGTTACTTTGTTTTTGCACTCCAAATGTTCTGCAACATCAAAAGTTGCAATCAGTCAACTATTTGATTTCGAGAGAGAGAGAGAGAAACAAGTGAAAGAAATTGAAGAAAAAGAAAACAGAAACAGCCTACAAAGTTGCCCAGTTTCATGTGTGATTTACATTTCAGTGAGGAAAATATTCATATGAAGCAGATACTAAAGTTTTAGATGAAATCAGAACTAAAACAATAATAATCTATCATTCGGAACTTAAGATTTAACAATAATCTATCTACTACTCGGTGATGTTTCCATGTCCTGATATTCTACTTCAACCTTGTAATTTCTCTAACTAACATTACATAATGACTTAGGTTTCATAAACACTCAGATTCTGTTCAATTTGAAGCGAAGTTCACATGCGAAATCAAATTAGTAACTGAACCTAAATAAAATCAATATATTGGGAATTATGGAATTTAGGTTAATAACATACCAAAAAGCACAAATTAGGTTTCCCAAATTCGAATATGGAGAAGATATTCAAAAAAAATGAAAAGAAAAATCTCAAATTCAGGTTGAACCTGTTGCGAATTCATGATTGAACTTACCTAATAAGAGTTCCGACGGAAAGTTTGATGTTTAAAACCTCCAAAATTGTGAATCCAAATCAAGTGAAGTAAATTGTGTGAAAGGAAATTCGAAGCAGAAGTGAGATTATTTTGCGAACGGAGTCAGGTGAAGTATGGTGTTGATTATCAGTGATGATTTTGACGGCGTTATTTGTCGGAAATTGGTGGAAAGTTGAGGAAGACAAAAGGTTTACTAGCGATTCTGGACGAACAACTGACCGAAGGGAGACCTTTTCTTCTTCTTGTTTGTAGTGGGTGTTAACGGGTCCTTATATTAATTTCGCAAACCGGTGTTCTTAAAGCCCAATAAAAGAAAGACCAAGTAGGTGGACGACACCTCCTTGGTCAATTTTTTTTTTTTTTTTTTTTTTTTTTTAAGGAAGGTTATATTAAAAATAAAAATATTTAGAGAGAAACATCATAGGAACAATTCAATCACCAACTACAAGTGAAGAACTGTATCCCATATAAATAACACTTGATACATTGAAAAATCCTTAAAAGCCCTCCATATCCGACAACTAAAGAATAATTGTCTGCCTAATGAGCAAAGAAACTTCCTCAGAGTCCATTTCTCTACCCCCAAATGCTCTACTACTCCTTTCCTTCCACAAGTGCCACAAAACTGCATAAATAACTTTCCACCAAACTTCTTTACATCTTCCACTTAAAACATTAAAGATCCACATCTCAAATAGCCTCTTCACAGTAGCAGGACAAACCCATGAAATTTTAAAAGCCTTAAAGAAATAAGACCATACCTCAGCAGCGAACTTACAGTGTAAGAACATATGATCTGTTGTCTCCTCATACTCCTTACAGAACAAGCACAACACATTCTCAACTTCAACCCTCTGTGAAGTAACATACTCCTAGTAGGCAATGAGTCATGGAAGTTAGCCCACAACATAAAACTTACTTTAGATGGAATGTTCTTTCTCCACAGGTACTTATGAAAATCACAGTTTTCCTCCACATCTTGAATCTGAGACTCATAACATTTCTTAACTGAAAACCCCCCCATAATATCCACTTCATCCTCCTCTTCATTTAAGCCATGGACTGGACCCAAAGCATTGCACAACAAATCCCACTCTAGATGTTCAGCAGTAGTCAGTCTTCTCCTTGCATCACAGACTAAAGCTCCATCTACCACCATCTCTGCCACTGAAGCAGTTTTGTTTTTACAAGCTTTATAAATGCCTGCAAATCTATCTCTGAGCTTACCCAAACTAGACCATTCATCCAACCAAAACCTTACTGACTTTTCATTGTACATTTTAAATGTAACATTGTCCTGCAAAAAAGAAGAAGAGTTGAGGATATTCTTCCACACACTCCTTCCTTTGGGTTTAACATCATTACTAGGAAGCAAAACATCAAGATTATTACAAAACTTCTCCTGCACCACCCTTCTCCACAACATTTTATTTTCCTTAGAATACCTCCGAATCCACTTTTCCTTGAGTGATTTTCTAGTATATCTGAGATTCTTGATACCCAAACCCCCTAGATTCTTTGGCCTACATATCTTGAGCCATGAAACCCAACACATTTGCGTTCTATTTTCACTAGAATCCCACAAAAAATTTCTCATCAATCTTGTTAACTTCTTCTCCACCTCTGCAGGCATATGAATCAAAGACAAAAAATAAACAAGCATGCTAGCTAGACAACTCCTTATCAACACCAATCTACCTGCCTTTTTCAGAAATTTCTTCTTCCAAGTTGCAAGCTTGTTCTTCATTCTCTGAATAACTTCATCCCTCACAGAATCACATCTTGCAGTTGCTCCAATGGGCAACCCTAAATACTTAATAGGCAATTTCTCCACTTTGCAACCAAGCTCCACTGCTAAGGAAGAAACAACACCATCAGCACCAACACTAATTAATGAACTCTTTTCCAGGTTCAGCTTCAGCCCTGTCAACATCTCAAAAGAATTTAAATGAGATATAACTTCCTAATCTCCTCCACTGTAGCATCCAGAAACAAAATTGTATCATCTGCAAATTGTAAGTGTGAGATAATACAACCATTCTCCTTGACCTGAAACCCATGTATCTTCTCTCTTCTCAAGTTGGTCTAAGATTTTATTTTATTTATTTATTTTTATTTTTTGTTGTTGCTGCTGAAGTCTAAGAGCACAACTCTTGACACAATCCTTTTTTTTTTTTTTTTTTGATACAATCAGCTGAGTTAAGAAAACCCAAAACCAAAACAAAGACACAAGTCTCAGAAAAAAAAAGAAGCAAATACCTAACTAACGCCAGTAAATTTTGCCACTGCTATCCTCTAGGAGAATGAGACTAAACTCAGAGCTAAATTGTCCAGGTAACAACCGAACAAAGTTGCATCTAGGATGCAGGCTAGCCGACCAATCAGTAGCACGATTAGTTTCTCTAAAACAGTGAATAAAGCTAACCCTTTGAAATTTACTCAGCAGATCCCTGACCCTTCTCCACGGATGAATGAGGCTCCAAGGTGACTTAATCTCAGTCTTGTTCAGAAGCAGAAAGATAGTCATAGAATCAACACAAACATGCACTTTAGGAAGCTGATTTTCTACAACCAAATTAAGACCCAGCTCAACACCCTGCAACTCATGAGAAGCAACAGAACTTGGCTCACAACCACCAGTAGTGCGTATAATCAATAACACCGCCTTTATGATCTCTCAGAACAGCTCCAAATCCAGCAGTTGTCTCTTTAAGAGAGCCATCAATGTTAATAATGACTTCATCCTCCTCTGGACCCAGCCAAGAACATTGTTTTCATATTTTGACACTAAAGTGCACTCAATATTCCAATTTTGAAGAAATCTTCTATTCTCAGGGGTATCACTGATACTTCTAGAATGAGCACTCAATTTTAACTGGATATCCTTAACAATGAGAAGACTGACCCGATGGGAAGAGTTTCTTTGAGTAGCAAAAATCCTGCTATTCCTCTCTCTCCAAATCTGATAGATAAATCTAGTAAAAACAAGCTTTTGTAGCGCCCCCTAAGCTAGCAACTGACTAATCCAAGAGATTAACTATAAAATGAGGCACTAAGAAATCTAAATCATCAATTTATAAAATATTAACTTAGAAGTTCCAAACAAAGATTTATCCGAATCTAAACCCTCTCTGAAATAAATACAAGAACTCCTCTCTGATGATACATATTCAAAAGTGAGTTGGTTTACAGATAAAATATAAACACAAAATAAACATAACAGAAGCAAACCAGACACATGATGGTGGGCCATGTCCACTGGGATTTGCAGGGGGTCAGGTTAATGGGACCCGCCATGTGTCCATGTTGTTTAAATGAGCGGTTCGTTTAGAATTTTTGAAAATTTCGGTCACTAGTTTTAAGATTTTTTTAGCAGATTTTTTTAGCTTGTTAGGTAGAATAACATAAATGGAAAAAACTGATAGATTATACCTTTGTGTTTATTGCCAGTGCTGCTAGTGCTTCTTAGAACCTCTGGCATTTGATTAAAATGCATTTGAACATTTTCTTGAGATTCAATTATCCCTGCAATTTCTTTGTGAGGTCGATTATTATTATCAAAAATGAAAAATATAAATAGGTTATTTTAAGAAAATCAAATTAGAATACTCCGACCATTTTCAATAAGATTTTTTTTCTTTTCTGATATTGATGCAGTTGTGTACATAAATAGGTTTTTGGGCACATCTACACCATAAATTGTACCATAAAGAAAAATACTGCAAGAAATTCTAGTAATTGTCATCAATAAATTTTATGGTATCCCAGTACACGTACACATGCATAAAGGGAATCAAAGGTTTTTGAGGATCTGGAAAATGCAACTTGGTAGTGCAGCAGATTCCTATCGTCTTCCCTTTCAGAAAACAAAATGTTGTTATACAAGAGTCAGCTTCACAAATATCCGCCATCTTCGTCAGATAGTCTTTCACAGCTTCTTCTTCTGCTCCGCTTTTCTCCGAGAGCCTTCAAAGAAACAAAGCTGTTGACATGAGGGATTGTTATGATTGTTGGAAATTTTGAATAGAAATTATGTTAGTTATAATTGAAGGGTTGTTTCCAAGAGATGTGACCCTCTATGAATGGACTCTTTCCAAGAGATGTGACTCTCCATGAAAGGAATCTTACAAAGAGATGTGAATCTTGGCGAAGAGACACTATTGCCTTTCCTAAGAGACACCAGTCAAGTATATAAAACCCACTCTAGTTTCATTCTAAACATAAGAAAAGCACACACAAAATTCTGATTTCACTTGCATTCATTGTTGTCATAGAATTAAGAGATAAACACTAAATTTGGTTCGCCGTTTCCTTGAGTTTGGAGTGCTTCTACTCGAGGAAGAAAGATCGTTGTATCCTGGGATACATTTCGCAAGTAAGAACCCATTAGCACCGGAGTGGGGAGAATTTCGTCTTAAGGACAGAGTATCCAATACTCGACTCGGTCTATGCATAATTCATAGTCTTCTAATTCTCTGGGTTTCTTTTCTTAATCTCTGGTTCTCGCATCTTGGATCATCGTCAGCAGCATAAAAAGGGAGAAGATATCCAACAATCTTAAGACGAAATTTCCTTTCTTTATCTTCTTATTTTCTCCTGTCTGCGGTATACTTGTTGTATCAGGCGACGGTTGGTGGAGTTACGGGAAGTTTCAATTAATTGATTACACATTTCCTTACAAGACGTCTACAACACTGAGTTCCATTAGAATTGAGATTCTGATTGAATAATCAAGTGTGATTAAATATTAATATTTAATCTTTAACCTTTTGTTAATCAGGAAACTTGGAATTCACTCCTGTTGGCGAGATTGGCGGTTTGGTTTAATTTAAACGGGACCCATTCTCTACTGAAACGTCTTACTTGCTTCTTGTTTAACTTATTAATATGTTTAAGTTATTACTTTACAAGTTCGAGAGTGTAACCTGTTTATAAATTACTAAACTCTAAATTCTTTGTCCGACAGAACAACACTTATGGAAAAGAAAAACCTTATTGCCGCAGACGTTGGTACAGACGAAAACAGTTCCTAGTGCAATACTGTTTCTGAAGTGAACATGGTAAGCAATTCAAACGAGTGGTTTGTTGATACCGGTGCGACATGCCATGTCTGTTCTGATAAGAGCGTATTCTCCCATTATCGGAAAAAGCCCCGTGGAGAAAGTATATTCATGGGAAATTCAGCAATGTCAAAGGTTGAAGGACAAGGAAAAGTGATCTTAAAAATGATATCCTAGGTAAGGAACTCACGCTAACAACGTGTTTCATGTTCCGGACATCCGTAAAAATTTAATTTCTGGATCCTTGTTGATCAAACATGGATTCAAACTAGTTTTTAAATCCGACATGTTTGTACTTTCCAAGAATGGGATATACGTTGGAAAGGGGTACCTTAATAACGGTTTATTCATGATGAGTATGCTGCCTGTTGATCGTGAAATCAATACAGTAAACAATTCTGTTTATGCCGTCGACTCATTTGATTTATGGCACGAAAGGTTAGGTCATGCTAATTACGGTTCTTTAAGAAGATTGATTAACATGAATTTAATGCCTAACTTTCGCATAAATCCAACTCACAAATGTGAAATTTGTGTTGAGGCAAAAATGACAAAAACTCCTTTTTCCCATTCAATTGAAAGAAATACGGAATCTCTTGAATTGGTTCATACCGACATCTGTGATTTAAAGATGGTAGAAAGTAGAGGTGGAAAAAAATATTTCATAACCTTCATCGATGACAGTACACGATATTGTCATGTATACTTACTAAGAAATAAAGATGAAGTCGTTGTAGTGTTTGAGCATTACAAAAATCAAGTTGAGAATCAACTTGATAAGAAAATCAAAATTCTTAGAAGTGATAGAGGTGGAGAATATGAATGTCCACTTATTGAACCATGTTCAAGATATGGCATAATTCATCAAACTACTGCGTCGTACTCATCACAACAAAACGGGGTTGCTGAACGGAAAAATAGAACTCTTAAGAAAATGATGAATTCCTTACTGTTGAATTCAGGAGCACCACAAAATTTGTGGGGGGAAGCTTTGCTTACGACAAATTATGTTATAAACAAATTACCCCATAAAAGGAAGGATAAAACTCCATACGAATTATGGAAAGGAAGGAAACCTTCCTATAAACACCTAAAAGTGTGGGGGTGTTTGGCTAAAGTGGAAGTGCCACTTCCTAAAAAGGTTAAGATTGGACCTAAAACGATTGATTGCATTTTCTTAGGATATGCAGAAAATAGTTGTGCTTACAGATTCTTAGTACATAAGTTTGAAATTTCTGATATACATGTGAATACCATTATGGAGTCAAGAAATGCTACATTTTTTGAAAATGTATTTCCATGTAAGAAAATTAAAAATTATGGTTTTACTAAGAGAACTCATGACGATATGGAAAGCACTAATCTTCAAATTGAAGAACCTCGGAGAGGTAAGCGAATAAAAGTTCCTAAGTCTTTTGGTTCAGATTTTCTAACATATATGATAGAAAAGGAGCCTAAAACTTTTAAAGAAGCGATGACTACCCCCGAAGCTCCTTTTTGGAAAGAAGCGTCTAATAGTGAAGTTGATTCTATTTTACAGAATCATACATGGGAAATGGTAGATCTTCCACCTGGTTGTAAAGCACTTGGTTCCAAATGGGTTTTCAAAAGGAAAATGAAACCAGACGGAACTATTGACAAGTACAAGGCTAGACTTGTCGTTAAAGGTTATAAACAGAAAGAATGGTTGGATTATTTTGATACTTATTCTCATGTTACGAGAATAACATCAATTAGGATGTTAATCGCAATTGCAGCCTTATATAACCTTGAAATCCATCAAATGGATGTGAAAACCGCTTTCTTGAACGGTGATTTGGATGAAGAAATCTATATGGAACAACCAGAAGGTTTTGTCATTACGGGTCAAGAAAAGAAAGTTTGCAAGTTGGTGAAATCGCTTTATGGATTAAAGCAAGCACCAAAACAATGGCACGAGAAATTCGACAAAGCCATGATGTCAAATGGTTTTAGGATTAACGAATGCGACAAGTGTGTATATTCCAAGAATACAGAAAATGGGTATGTAATACTTTGTCTGTATGTGGATGACATGCTAATCATGGGAAGTAGTATTGAAGCCATCAAAACTACTAAGAAAATGTTATCTAGCCAATTTGACATGAAAGATTTGGGTGTTGCAGATGTTATTTTGGGAATAAAAATATGTAGAACACCGAGTGGATTAGTATTGACTCAATCCCATTATGTTGAGAAGATTCTTGATAAATTTAACAAGAATGATGACAACATAGCAAAGACTCATGTTTATTTGACTCTTCATTTGAGGAAAAATACTGGTCCGAGCATTAATCAAACGGAATATGCTCGAATCATAGGAAGTCTAATGTACATTACGAATTGCACACGACCCGATATAGCACACTCAGTAAATAAACTGAGTAGGTATACTAGTAATCCCGAAAGGATCATTGAGGGCCATAACTAGAGTACTTAGATATCTAAGGTACACTAAGAATTATGGATTGCATTATACTAGATATCCTATCTGTACTTGAGGGATATACTGATGCCAATTGGATTTCTTCCAGTGAATCAAAATCCACAAGTGGGTATGTATTTACAATTGGTGGAGGAGCCGTGTCTTGGAAATCCTCAAAACAAACGTGCATAGCCAGATCGACTATGGAATCTGAATTTATTGCTTTGGATAAAGCAGGGGAAGAAGCAGAGTGGCTTCGTAATTTCTTAGAGGATATTCCTATATGGCCAAAACCTGTGCCCGCAATTAATGTGCATTGCGATAGTCAATCAACAATAGGAAGGGCACGGAGTAGCATGTATAACGGAAAGTCTAAACACATCCGTCGAAGACATGATACGGTGAAACAATTGCTCTCTAGTGGAATAATATCGATCGATTATGTAAAGTCAAAAGAAAACCTAGCGGATCCATTTACTAAAGGTTTGACTAAAGAGCAAGTGTATAAATCATCGAGGGGAATGGGTTTAAAAGCCTACAATTAAGAGTGACATAGTGGTAACCCAACCTAGTTGACTGGAGATCCCAAGATCTAGGTTCAAAAGGGACAACTAAGTTATGTATAACTCGGAGTAAACACTGTGGAGATAAAACTCCATCCTATTCCTATGATGAGACAGTGTGATTCCTGAAATGTGTTAGGATAAGCTATGCTTTTAAATGGTGCCTATATCTTGTATTTACAAGTGGGATACTACAGGGTATTCTTAATGGGACATCACCTATGTGAGTGTAGAATTGTGGCCGATTCTATGGAAATTTTATAAGGCTTTAATTTCCCAGAGCATTCATGAATCCGGGATTTGTTCAGGGCCGAAATGAACACAACCGTAGAACCAAATTAGTGAGAAAAGGCATTGTGTGATAACTATTGTATTGGTTTACATTAAAACCGAACAGTTCAAGACATCGCGTTCCATTTGGTTAGTGAGTAAATCCGATAGTTATTCACTAAGGAAGGTTCAAAGCCAAAAGCTACCTATCCCCATGCAATGACTTTTCACTTTTATCTCTCTTTAGTGTCTGCATAACATTTGCATTCTTAGAAGTTCTATTCAAATGTGGGGGATTGTTGGAAATTTTGAATAGAAATTATGTTAGTTATAATTGAAGGGTTGTTTCCAAGAGATGTGACCCTCTATGAATGGACTCTTTCCAAGAGATGTGACTCTCCATGAAAGGAATCTTACAAAGAAATGTGACTCTTGGCGAAGAGACACTATGTCCTTTCCTAAGAGACACCAGTCAAGTATATAAAACCCACTCTAGTTTCATTCTAAACATAAGAAAAGCACACACAAAATTCTGATTTCACTTGCATTCATTGTTGTCATAGAATTGAGAGATAAACACTAAATTTGGTTCTCCGTTTCCTTGAGTTTGGAGTGCTTCTACTCGAGGAAGAAAGATCGTTGTATCCTGGGAGACGTTTCGCAAGTAAGAACCCATTAGCACCGGAGTGGGGCGAATTTCGTCTCAAGGACAGAGTATCCAATACTCGACTCGGTCTATGCATAATTCATAGTCTTCTAATTCTCTGGGTTTCTTTTCTTAATCTCTGGTTCTCGCATCTTGGATCATCGTCAGCAGCATAAAAAGGGAGAAGATATCCAACAACGATTTCATCCACACCATCATCATCCACAAGAAGTTTCCAACTCGCTGTTCTTGGGTTAAACCAACACTTTAACATTGATTAAATTACCTCGCTCTTCCTCGTTAGCAATATGGGAGTAAAACTTGTCTCGCCCATCTCCTACACTATACTGAATTTCTTGATCCAAATCTTTAACTTCAAGGACCATATTTCAATATCTGGAGCTATCAAATTTTGATAATAAAAACATAAGTTGCCTCCCAACACAACAAGTCCAAAATGACTATCCACAACATCGGTGAAACAAGGAGGGTTCGGGACAATCTGGAAGTCTTCATTTACCAAATCGAATGCATAAAGGTTAAAACCGTAGATAGCTCCATTGGCAAAAATACCTGGCATTTCATAACCTCCCCATGGGAAGATTACTGAGTTGTATCTTCATTGTGTATATACAGACCAACCACAAATTGTTTTCTACTGAAATCTACCCATATCTGTTTCTAATCCACCACTATTTGTTTCTTCTTCCTACTCAAAACTGATCTCATTTCCAGATCATATTTTCTATGCACAGTACAATTACATTCTTGGACTTGATATTCCTCAGTTTCAGGCATTGAACTTTGCTTGTGCTGCCCAAAATTCGGCGTGTCTATGACTAAAGCTGCCTTTGTTCTGTGTCAATCCTAGATGCCAAAGTTGCTCTATATTCTAAGGCTTCGACCAAGATTGGTGACTTTGTTGCGCCTTATTGCTGCAATTCTTGAATGCAAACCATTTGAAGTATGGGAGGAAATGTAATCTCACAGCAATGAATTTCTGTGAGATTACTGATAATTCTTCTTTCAGTAGTCGTCACTTTATGAAAACCCTTTGGTACCAAGTTCGTGTTCTTTTTCAACCCCCAGCACATGCTAGTCTAAGTGAATTGAGAATCGACTCCGGAGGTTCAATGCCTATGTTTTTCATCAAATACAGGAGCTTGATGGCCTCTTTGCATGACCCATGTTGCATGCAAGTGTTAAGCATTGTGCTCCAACAAACATCATTTCCTTTACTGCTACATCTTGTCCAATCGAACGCCATTTGTGAATCTTTCATCAGACCACATTTTCCATACATGTCCACCAAACTAGACTGTACATAAAGATGAGATTCGACCACTCCAAGTTTGATGGCGTTGGCATGCACCTGCTTACCACACAGTCCCCTATCATCCTCATTCTTCTCGTAGTCATCATCAGATCCTCTACTAAACCTCCCGCATGCCCGTAGAACAGTCGAGATTGTAAAACCATTCTTCTTCACACCTGCTCTGCTCATCTTCTTGAACAGCTCAATGACCACCTCAAAATATCCTGCTTTACAGTATGCAATCATCAGGGATGTCCATGTCACAGTGTCACGACGAGAAGGTAATACTTGATCAAAGACGCGTTGTGAGTCGTCTAGGCATCTGAATTTCGCATAAAGGTCAATAAAGGAACTACACGTGATACGATCCTCAGTGCGCCCTAACTTAAATACCAATCCATGAACTTGCTTCCCAAGCCCAAAGTCTTCAGTGTGGATGCACGCCCTCAGAACCGAGGGAATGCTCATGTTGATTAGTTCCAAATTCTGGTATCGTGCTCGCGGTTGTTGTCGCATAATCATTTGGGTGAACAGATGGAGTGCTTCTTGTGGAGAGTTGTGGTCTACATGAGCAGCAATCATAATCAACCAAGAGATGGAGTCTTTGCTGGTCATTTTGTCAAACAGTTGGCGGGCAGAATCCAAATGACCACAGGATGCATACATGAGTAGTAAACGGTTAGCTAATAATAGTCGACGCGGTGGAGGTGGTAATGAATGCTGATGACTTGCAGCCGTAATGGTAGTATGGTTGTTCATGTGAGCATGCACCTGAGCACCACCAACTATGTCCTTCAAGTCAGTGCATTCTTTCAACAGGGAAGCATACATATCGGCCGGTATAGGGAATTGCATGCCATCCATCAATCTCAAAACATCAGTGACGCTGTTATTGCTCATTTTCTTTCTCACTTGTGGTTGGATGGGATTCTTCGAGCTGATTCCGTAGGAGGGACGCCTTGGAATCATGGTGTCCGATGTCATTTTTAAAGTTGCAACTTTTACAGTTGGTTTACTCATTGACTTGTTGTAGCTGCACTTACAAAGACCATCCACAGGTGCTGCTGACATTATCTTTGAGTGATTCATCATCTTATCTTGCGTAATTACACATTACAAGGTGACCTTATTTGAAGAAGATTACTGAATCCAGAAAAAAAGGAAAGGGAAACTCTTGCTCGAGCTGAGAAAGAAATTTTTGGTTTTGTTTTTTGTTTTTGTAGCCGGTGTTAACAGGTCCCTTATATTTCGCTAACTGTTCTTAAAGCCCACTAATAGAAAAGTAGAAACTCCATGATACTCGATTATTTAATAAATTATGTTAAATAGTAATATTTTTAGCGGGTTTTGATTCGGGGACAATGTGTCAAATTAATAATTTGCTAAAATTATAAATTAATATATTTTTTTATTACTTATGTATACCACATATGAAATATAAATTAATAATCCATTATATATATATTCAATATACTAATATTTTATGAAGATTTCTAGAAAAATAAATCAATTGTCTTCTGTTTTTTGTTAAAATCGTTATCACACTGAAATAAAAGTAAACGAGCTCAAAGTTTGGAAGTAATTCGTG
>JAJJWW010017480.1:0-67953 GCA_023531295.1 Papaver armeniacum
TTATTATCTTCGCGTTCGAAGAATAGTAGGGAAAAAGAAATAGGCAGTACTACTGGCAAATGGCCCAGGATTATTGGTTCAGAGGATTTAAAAGGTTTAGTTTATCTGCATGCGTGTCACACCTCCAAATGCTCCGAGCATTTTTTTGAAGGTATAACCGGCAATGAGTGGTTCAGTGATCTCTTATCACCCACTCGTATTTCAGCCTTATAAGTTTGCACCAATGCAAACAGCCAACTCTACCTTGAGTATGCAACGGAAGACTTACTTAGATTTTCTCTACCAAACAATGTATCCCATACTACAAAGAGGTTCCTGCTATGTTTATGCTTCACGAAATTGGGGAGTATTATCAAATCAACAGATAAACCAAAGCCAAAAACGCATAAGCCAACAAACTCACTTTTATTAGCTTAAGGGAAGATACAAAACTCGTCCAACCAATGGACTTACAAGCTTATTCTCTAAGCCTAACGCATCAATCACTCTCTCACCAAATGTGGTTCCTCAACACTCGAACTATTGAACAACTCATTTACAAGGGTTCTACGGCTATTTATAATGCCAAGAACCGGGGCCAATCCGTATACAACCTGTTGCACCCCCATGAACATCCATCTGTCCATGGGCAGTTCCCTAACCGCGATTCTACTTTTTAATCGCTAGCTTTGGTGCGAGGGGCAATACAATGGCGCCACACTGTCTCAAACGGTTAGGTCATGCCAAACTCGTTTACAAAGCTCCTTTATAACCGTCTCTAACTTCCGCTCTTCCTATGGCATGCGTGTGATGCACACATACTCGCAACTGACAGCTTGAACTCAAGTTCGTCAATCATTACGCGTCACTGAACTTTAGCCCTGCCAATGTTCGATAATTATTGTGCTTCACTCACTCTTGGCCTACGCCAAATGCTCGATAATGATTACGCTTCATCTAACTTGCACTTCTGCCAAGTATCCGGCAATGGTTGCGCTTCATTTAACTCGCTACGCACTTAGCTCATTTGGATGCCAACATCCAAATATCATGCCAACTGAGTCTTGACTTGCTTAATTCAACTTCATGCTTCATATGCATCACTTGCATCTCTTTTGGCAGCAGTTATCCCCAATGGCGCATTTGGCCACGCCATTGTTGCATATGCATCCTCCAAGTCTTGGCCGGTGCTTGAACGATGCCAAAGTCATGCCATGACTTTGCATTTCATCCTTTACTCTTCTCTTGAGTTGGGATAACTTCGAATAAGGATATGCAATATTATCGCATCGTATGGCATTTTCTAAGTAGCCTTCTTGTCTCACCATGTTGGAGCTACATCGTCAACATGTGCAGCTCCATCTGCCAGGATACATTCTCAGTAATGCGCAATTTTTGCGCTTAATTGTTGGTCCATGTCATAGACCTCCTCCACCCAATTCATTTAACGTCCTCGTTGAATGCAACATCAGTTCGGCCTTTCTTGAACTTTCCTTGCCAGCCTTGTACACATCTCGAGCCATTCTGAAATCAGCAACTTTGTTTGGCCTTTAACCTTGCCAAACCTTCTTTGCCTAGAACTTTATGCCGCCACTTAGTTTGTTTGCCTTGCCATTGAGCCTAGGAATTCCCGGCTTCATTGGCGCATCGTCGACTACGCTTCAATCTCCACTTCATTCACATCTCAACGCCCAAATGCTTTTGTGATCTATTGCACCATGCATTTTCAGAACTCTTCTGAAATTCGACAGTACTCTTTTGGCTCACCCTAAACCAATGGTCCTCATTCGATTGCATCCGCATCACAAATATTTTCTTCAAGCCATTCCGTGCCTAAGTGTACACTTCAAACATCCAACATATCACCATGATATGCATAACTTAGCTCTTGCCTTCAATTCCAATTGACATTGCACTCTTGCAATTCAACGTGCCTTACTTGTAGACTAAGTGTTCTTCAATCATTTGCAACACTCATGTGCAAACTCGACCGAAATGCATGACATTAGCCATGACTTAGAAAACCAAGGTTTTTTTACGGTTGTCTCACTCTACTAGGTTCCTCTTCACGCGCCTTTGAAACTAACAAGGCCTCACTTGTTCTTTCAAACCGCTACACTTTAATGTAGCGGAAAAACAAGATCATGTTCTTCCTCACTATGAGTTACTCTTAACTCATATGCTTGATGGACTTACATCTTCATTCTTGCTGGGGCATCGCATGCTATCGCTGCCAAATACCGTCGCACTTCTACGTAACTCTCGCAACAACAAACTATCCTATGCCATCAACTTCACTTCTTACTTGGTTTTGCTTTCGGCGTTTCTTATTGCATACTTTGGCTAAGTATACTTGTAGTGCTTCCCCAATGAACTAGCTTTACATTAAGCAAAAAAGAGACAAGGTTTTTGCTTAAACACCTCCTTCATTCATTACACTAGCCTTACATAATAAACATAGGAACTCCTTCCCATTTACACCACCGGCCAACACTCGGCCTTACTGAAAGCAAATACATAACCAAAGCAAATACACCAACAAAAGTGTGTCATCTTCTAAGACCATAAGATCAGCAACACCCAACTAAAACTTCAAACAGAAAACAACAAATGATATGTGCTAAAGCCTCCATACTTCAAACAACCTTGCAAGTTCAGCACTTTGCAAACAAAGAGTGCAAGGCCCCCGCTTCATACTTGTATCAATCACGGCGAACAAGGGATGCTAAGATCCATAGGATAACCAAATTCCTCATGAATCTCAGCAAAGCTTTCTTCAAAAGATTTTACAGGCGCAAACTCACTTGCCCTGCCTTTGTCTCGCCTCATATTATATGGATTGACGTTCCTTACACCTTTCACGAAACAAGGTGCACTTGGACTCTGTATGAAAATCCCGCCAAGGTGAGGCATCACTGTTGCCTCTACTTCTTTAAAAAAGTTATTACCAAGGATCATCTCAAAGTCATGGAGATGCATCACCATTACACTTATCTAGCCACGCCACTCTCCAACTTCAACGTTTGCCACAGCCATCCCCTTGATTGGTTTGGCTACATCATTCACTGTCTTCATGCAAGGAGCATCACCGATATACTTCCAAACCCAAGTACTTTGCCAACGACAAGCTCATAACGATTGTGCGACGACCCGTACCGCCATGCCCGAGAGACGATGATTGTGTATGCTAACCTTCACATAAACCAGGCTAGCGCCACTCGGTCCATGCTGTCTTGTTGCCGTTTGTGTTACTATGTTGCATAGTTAAATAGGATTAACGTTCTCCACTTGATCAGCTTCTTTTTTGTCGCCATCGCACTCGGTGACTATTGCGGACAATTTTTCTTTGTTTTGGAAATCACGCGCAAGGTGAGTATCCTTGTATAAGAAACAACCATTGGCTCTATTCTTCTGAGCCAAACTATCATCCCTTTGATAGATTTTATCCTTAGCCTTTTAACTCTTCTTATTCTCCTTGTCCTTACACTTCTGGTTCTTCTTATCCTTGCCCTTCCTATTAGCATCAGTTGAGGTATTGACTGACATAAAATCAACAAGGATGTCCACGATTGCAATGGCCGAAGGTAGGTCTTTGGCACCCTGCCTTCTTACTTCGGCCTGAGCCCATGCTTGCAAACCAGATGTAAAATTAAACAACTTATCTTCCTCGAGACATGTTGCGAATATCTAGCATCAGAGACAAAAACTCTTTCACATTCCCATGGTGTACCGGTATGCCTCAGCTTATGCAAGTTCTCTCTGGCTAACAAAGCCGCATTGCTTGGCAAGAATTGACTCTTCAATTCTTCTTTCATGACATCCCATGTCACGATGCTTGGACGACCAGCAGTAAGGTCATCATCAGTTCTAGTTCTCCACCATAATTTCGCATCACCCTCCAGGTACATGCTAACAAAAGTAACCTTTCGTTATTCCGGGGTTCTGGCGGCCTTGAAGTATTGGTCCATATCCCACATGAAATTCTCCAATGCCTTCGCGAGAAAAAGCCTTAGGTTCTCGGGACTTTAATCTTTGTAAAGTCACTACCACTACCACCCGTAGTAGCTTGATCCGAACCAATTACACCCACCATTCGCCTCAAGACACTTAACTCATCGGTTAATTCTTTCAAGGCACATATGAACATGGTCTTAACAGCATTGATTTGGCCTTCCAAATCAGTGTGCTTCTTAGTTGCTTCTTGGTTTAACTCCAACATATTAGCAACATACTCATCAAGAGCCCGAATGCGAGCCAACACCTTGTTGCATTATAATTAGCATTGTTAAGATGGGTGATAAACACATTTTTGTGTCTAAGTTGTCCTCAATGTTCTGTTTTTTTAGTGCTCGATTTGGACTAATATTGTGTTTTTATGTATTTTTAGGTATTTTTGGAAATAAATAGTTTTGTAAAAATCGGCTCGAAAAATTGTCTAAAGCACCCGGGGAACATGTTATTCGGACTCTCACTTTTGGATAAGGGGCACCCCATAGTAACCGGAGGTGACCGCTAAACGGAACCTTAATTTGGATAAGGGGCACCTCAATCACTATTTGCACCCCCATGCGCCAACTTCTATTCACACCCCTGGTTTGGATAAGGGGCACTTTCCTATACCTTTTGAATTCATGAATTGGCAGGAAAATGAAACCAGTTACATGCATAGCTAGGTTTGATTTTTTAGATGTGTTCGAGAGAGACTCAATCGAGGATTTGTATTACTTTGGTCTGTTAAGGATAGAGAGGCTTGGTATAGGCCTTTGATTCGACCAAAATTGTCTAGTCATTGGTTTGATTTTAAACAAGGGATAAAGATATATACGAAGTTTCTGGATGATTTTTGGATGAGATTTTACGTGATCGATTCTTGGATTTGGATTGGGTTCGATTGATTTCGTTTAAACGGACTGGTAAGTCCTTTAGATTCGATATTTTAGAAATTTGGATACGTGGATTTGAAGAGACAACAAAGCACGATAATATCTCGGATATTTTTCTATCCGTGTTTCTTGTGTGGCTATGGAAGTCGGGTGTGTGTTGAGTGAATCAAGGGATGAGGTAGCACGTGTAGAAGATAAATAAGAAGATTCAAAGTAACGGGAGCGCGCGTGAAAGAGAAAGAAATAAAAATTATTTATGTTTTTGGCAAAGAGAGAATAAGAAGTGATTAATGAAGATTATATGGAGTTCTTGTCGAGTATTTTTGATTCGAAGAGTATATAAAGGGTCTTGAGGGTTTTGAGAAGAGATAGAGAGTGAGGGGTAGGGCGGGACGAAGAATCGGTGCAGGAGGAGTTGCGGCGTTAGGAAGAAATAGTTGCGACGACACATAAAGAGTGTTGTTCGAAGAACACGAAGAACATAAGACGCACGTAGGGCCGCCGTAAATGCTACGGTGACAACGACACATCACCGTGGGTCGTATTGCTACGACGACATTTACCATTTATCGTACGCCGTAATGATGGTTTGTGACGCTTCCCATGCGTTGCAAATTCTCGGTTTATTTGACATCTCTCCTTTTCATCATTTGTAAGCACCTTTGAGCATTAAAATCATATTTTGAGTGTGTTTCCAACATGATGAGCTAGACCCATTCTTTGGGACGACGGAGGAAGGCAATTTCATACATGGGTAAAATTATTTAATTCCTTTTTAAGACTTTTGCATTAATTTTAATTGAAATATGATTTGAATTAATTGGTTGTCATTTAATTTGATGAGGTATGCTTAGCTTAAATGTTTTGATACATCATGCTTAGGATTTACAACCAATATTTTGAGAATCTATCTTGGCAAAAATAAGAGTCCATGTTTTTATTTGTTGAGCGATAATTGTTAAAAGAATTAATATTTGAACCTTTTGTTATGAGTTTGGCGAATCCACGAGTCCCAGCACATCTCTTCATCCTGTGACAATATTTGTATATATTTTTATTTTATTTTGTTTTATTAATTCTTAAATAAATCTCATCAAGTCCGAGTGAACGATAACCCTTCTTACTACAACATCATTGAAAATAACCATCAATTTTTGGCGCCGCTGACGCGGACTTGTGTATAGATTTGTTTTTAGGGTTTTATTTTTATTATTTTTGTTCTTTTTACGCCTTTTGGTATTTCTTGTTTGTTTTCAGATTTGGAATTGAGCTAAAGAAAAGGGAGAAAGCGCCGAAAACAAAGCGAAGCCAAATAAGGAAAGAAAAGAGGAATCAAAAGGAGTGAAGAAGAAGATTTTGTATATTATTATTTTATTTTATTTTTAGAAAGCGTAATTAAGGTTTTTATTTTTGGACTTTTTTTTCTTTGGGACATTGAACATTGGACTTTATTTTTAAAACCCTAAAGAAGGGTTGGTTTAAATTTAAAATGCACGTGGGAAGGACGACGATTCGATCTTGTCTCGGCCCTCGGGTTCATACATGACATAGGAGTTGTGGCCCGAGTCGACCTCAACGGTTCATCCCCGTACGGAATGGGAGGCAAGAATTCTAAACACCCGCGAATCCCAGATTCGGCGGGTTTTGGATGATTTTGTATGCATACATGTTGAGGTCTTGAATACGGGCTGCTTTAATTTCCTAGTAAAGGGCAAGGGCCCGGCCATACAAGATAAGGGTTCGGATTTCATCACCGTTCTCTTCTTGCCCGCCTTAGGAAAACGGTACCAAACGCGAACCTAAGCTTAAAATCCTGATTAGAACGAGACCGATAGGGTAACGAGCTTAATAGGAAAGTCATTCGAAAAATATTGGTTACTCTTTAAGCATACTTGAGAAGTTCATGATGGTTTTTGTGAGTTGAATGCGTGACTGCGCCGCCTTGTAATGCGGTGAGGCCTTGGGTATCAAAGCTCCACGCAGCTTCCTCACCTCTATTCAACTTACTTCAACTCGGATTGATTCCAGGAGGGGTGCAGCTTAAATTGTAACGAATTCCGTTTCGAATGATTAGAAGCTGGTCTAGAAACAATCTAAGTGGAGCCATCATGCTTTTTGTTTGCTAGAAATCGTAGGTTTGTTATGGTGAGTCGACCTCGTTTATGTTTGTGTAGAATTCCCTTGCAGTTAAGATGTCAAACTGGTATTATAACAACCAATACAATGATTATCCGACTGAGTTTCAAAATGGACGTTACTACTTTGACCATAGTGTGAATAGTGGTTGGGAACATCAGCCTTTTCAAGGTTATGGCTCATACCATGATGTGCCCAATTACTATCCACACACGCACGGGTCATACGAGCAAAATTCTTATGTTTCTCCTTTAGAAGAGTCTCTCAGGAAATTAGAGGAGACGACACGTAAGTTAGCTAAGATGAATAACTTAGTTTATGACGAAAGAAAACTTTCTATAGAGGAATCCCTCAAGATGATAGCCGAGACGAACGAAATAATTGCTCGAAATAATCTTGATTTCGATCTGATGTTTCAATAATACCCTTAAAAATGAGGATAGTTATTTGCATAATCAAGATGACGAGGATAAAATTGGTAACACTACTTGTTTAGATGAGGTTCAACCATTTTCATGTTATTATAATGATGATTATGATGAGGATAGTGTTGATGAAGAATTTGAAATAAGTAGGCATAGTGATCAGGAATTTAATTACTCCAATTGAGCTTAATAATTATAATGTTTCTAGTTCAAATCCAAATAATTTTAATAATTATTCACCTATTCAAAAGGACAAGGATTTGACTAGAGATACCCACGTTTTAGACGATGTAGTTCATGATCCTTTAGCCTGCAATATGTTGGATAATCCATTATTTGATGTGCATATAAGTGAATCGGAGGAAGTAACTATGATTAACACCTTAGTTAATGAGCCTTTACTAGAAACTTTATTTGATAATCCTTTATATGAGTGTGATGATGGTGTAGAGGAAAGAGTTTACCACGAGAATACTATTTTAGAGTCTAGTGATTTAGAAACACTAGTCTTAGAAGACGATAAACTCGTAGAGATGAGTAAGGATGCATTACCCGATAATAACTTAGAAGAATCAATTGACCATTTTCGGGATTCCGATGTTCTAGAAATTAGGGAAATTGTGACTAGTCTATCTAGAGAAACCGAAAACTCTAAGTTTGGGGGTGATTATCACTCTCCTAGTGCCTTACCTTTAACTCTCGGAAAGTCCCCTCACTTAGGATTTGGACATCCGTGCCTCAACCATTTTACAAGATTATCTTCATACACTTTTTCCTGAACCTAGTTGTGTTCATAAAGAAGTTCGGTTGTTAGAAACCCATCCTATGGTTGATGTGGTTAACCCGAGGCTATGATACCACGATTGACTTTGTTTTCCCACCAAAACCTTCCTTCCAATTGTGGGAACGTACAAGTTTCAGATGTGTCAATTATTAAGTTTTGAGACTAAACCTAATTACTTTAGGATATTAGGGTCAACATATTTGCTTAATAATGACCACCAATGTGGTCAACCGTGTGAGTCAAATCTAATTGACTTAGAGGACCCCAGTTATTCGAGGTTATTTTTATGTGCTTCTAAGTTCTTAGTTTAGTATTTCCAGGACTCTAGAACCCGATCTTGAGGATCCTTCCTTTGAGGAAATCCAGTAGATGAAAACTTTTTATCTAGACCCTTTTATAGATCTGAACCCGAACCACAACTAGATGTGGTTGTCTTAAACAAAAAATAGATAAGGGTGTGTTGGATATCTTCCGGTTTGTTGCATAGTCTCCTCTTCTTGTGGTTAGCACTTTTTGATCCAGATGACATGATTATTAGGCTATTGCTATACGATTCTTCGAGGTGACTAATCCTTTCCAATGTCTGGCTGAAGACTTTAAACTTAGCACTTCTTGGAAGGTAACCCATGCTCTTGCAACACGGTAATATTTTTCCTTAACTCTTTTCTTCAAGTGGTAACAGTTTCTCCTTGTTCATACTTTTAATTTTATATTTAGAATATTGAGGACAATGTTAGATTTAAGTTTGGGGGTATGGGAGAAACTTTTTAGTTGCAATAAATAAACTCCAGAGACTAGAAATTTATGCCTATTAAGGTTGGCACTAACTAATCTAAGTGGATGGGAACATCTTGGTTGTAGGAGTTGAGGAACCAATCGATTAGATGGAAACATCTAGAAGAGTCTATTCATAAAAGCACAGACTCGGTGTTAGAAAGAAAACATGGTAGTTTCGCCATATCCTCGTGATGGAAACATCGAAAGAATCTGATCACTTCTTTTTTATTATTATTTTTACCATTGCTAGGGTGAAATAGAGTATTTGAGATACCAAAAAATAAAATAATAAAAAATAAAATAATAAAAAATAAATAAAATAAAATTGAGACCATACCATCGAGACCAACCGGAATAAATACAATAAAGTCGACCACTTTGGTACCCTTGTATTTGCATTTGAGTTGACCTAGAGTTAGGATTATCGACCACTTTGGTTCCCTTGTATATGCCAATTGTGTTGATATTAGTCGGACTCCGTATCTCGGTCCATTAGGATAGGTTCACCTTAGTCAACATCATCTACGTTTTTCTCTACATCCATCTTCTTAATCTATCCATGTGATTGGTTGACTCCGATTTATGATGTCCAGAAACTATCTGAGTAGAGCTCTGTCACTTTATATGAATTTTAGTATGCTTGAGTGCAAACTCATGTACAACAATTGGAATTTCGCATCAGGGTACTTCCTCCTATAGTCAATGATTGTATGCCAACCAAGGAGATTCTTTAGTGCCTTCCAAGGTTTGCGTAGATAGCTAAGTGCAGGTAATGGTTTTGTGGGTACACCTCTGTTAAACCCTCCCCGAAATTAACTCGGTCCTCGGGGCCACCTAGTGAGTTTGAATTTTATTTTCTAGAATAAATTTGCTCGAGGACTAGCAAATAATAAGTTTGGGGGTATTTGATAGACACATTTTTGTGTCTAAGTTGTCCTCAATGTTTTGTTTTTTAGTGCTCGATTTGGACTAATATTGTGTTTTTATGTATTTTTAGGTATTTTTGGAAATAAATAGTTTTGGAAAAATCGGCTCGAAAAATTGTCTAAAGTACTAGGAGGAACATGTTATTCGGACTCTCACTTTTGGATAATGGGCACCCCATAGTAACCCGGAGGGTAATATTAAACGGAACCTTACTTTGGATAAGGGGCACCTCAATTACTATTTGCACCCCCATGCGCCAATGCTATTCGCACCCTTTGGTTTGGATAAGGGGCACTTTCCTCTACCTTTTGAATTCGGGAATTGGCGGGAAAATGAAACCGATTACATGCATAGTTAGGTTTTATTTTTTAGATGTGTTCGAGAGAGATTCAATCACGGATTTGTATTACTTTGGTCTGTTAAGGATAGAGAGGCTTGGTATAGGCCTTTGATTCGAACAAAATTGTCTAGATCATTGGTTTGATTTTAAACAAGGGATAAAGATATATACGGAGTTTCGGATAATTTTTGGATGAGATTTTACGTGGATCGATTCTTGGATTTGGATTGGGTTCGATTGATTTCGTCTAAACAGAGTTGGTAAGTCCTTTAGATTCGATATTTCGGGGCTGGATACGTGGATTTGAAGAGACCACAAAGCACGGTAATATCTCGGATATTTTTATATCCGTGTTTCTTGTGTGGCTTATGGAAGGTGGTGTGTGTTATTTGAATCAAGGGATGAGGTAGCACGTGTAGAAGATAAATAAAAAGATTAGAAAGTAACGGGAGCGCGTGAAAGAGAAAGAAATAAAAATTATTTAGTTTTTGGCGACAGAGAGAATAAGAAGTGATTAATGAAGATAATATGGAGTTCTTGTCGGTATTTTCGGTTACGAAGAGTATATATAAAGGGTCTTGAGGTTTTGAGAAGAGATAGAGAGTGAGGGTAGGGTGAGGACGAAGAATCGAGGTACGGGAGGAGTTCTGCGGCCGGCGAGGAAGAAATAGTTGCGAGACGACACATAAAGAGTGTCGTTACGAAGAACACGAAGAACATAAGACGCACGTAGGGCCGTCGTAAATGCTACGATGACAACGACACATCACCGTGGGTCGTATTGCTCTGACGACATTTACCATTTATCGTGTATTTGTAACGATGCTGGTTTGTAACGCTTCCCATGCGTTGCAAATTCCTGGTTTATTTGACATCTCTCCTTTTCATCATTTGTAAGCACCTTTGAGCAATAAAATCATATTTTGAGCGTGTTTCCAACATGATGAGCTAGACCACCATTCTTGGGACGATGGAGGAAGGCGAATTTCATACATGGGTAAAATTATTTAATTTTTTTTTAAGACTTTTGCATTAATTTTAATTGAAATATGATTTGAATTAATTGGTTGTCATTTAATTTGATGAGGTATGCTTAGCTTAAATATTTTGATACATCATGCTTAGGATTTACAACCAATCTTTTGAGAATCTATCTTGGCAAAAATAAGAGTCCATGTTTTTATTTTTTGAGCGATAATTGTTAAAAGAATTAATATTTGAACCTTTTGTTATGAGTTTGGCCGAATCTACGAGTCCCAACACATCTCTTCATCTTTAATGACAATATTTGTATATATTTTTTTTTCTTTTATTAATTCTTAAAATAAATCTCATCAAGTCCGAGTGAACGATAACCCTTCTTACTACAACATCATTGAAAATAACCATCAATGGCGCACCTCATCGCCAATCTTGTCTTCCAAGTCCGCTACCCTATCAGTTAAGGCATCCAGCGTACTCTTCTTACCAGCCATTACCTCTAGCAATTTCAGCAACTAAACTCGAGCAAAACAGAGAAAATCTTCCAAGACAAAGCTAAAACAGAGCAATATGTGCTCTGATACCCGAATTGTCACACCTCCAAATGCTCCAAGCAATTTTTCGCGAAGGTATAACCCGTATCTGATGGTTGAGTGATCTCTTATCACCCACTCGTATTTGACCTTATAAGTTTACACCAATGCAAACGACCAACTCTACCTTGAGTATGCAACGGAAGACTTACTTAGATTTTCTCTACCAAAAAATGTAGCCCATACTACAAAGAGGTTCCTGCCATGTTTAAGCTTCACATAATTGGGGGAGTATTATCAAACCAATAGTAAACCAAAGCCAAACGCATAAGCCAACAAACTCACTTTTATTAGCTTAAAGGGAAGATCAAAACTTCGTCCAACCAATGGACTTACAAGCTTATTCTCTAAGCCTAACGCAACAATCACTCTCTACTGCAAATGTTGTTCCTCAACACTCGAACTATTGAACAACTCATTTACAAGGGTTCTCTGGATATTTATAATTCCAAGAACAATGGCCAATCTGTATGCAACTACATTTGCCACGGCCCATGAACGATCATCGTCCAGGCGAGATCCTAACCTTACTTGATTCGACTATTTAAGCGCTAGCTTTGGTGTTGGCTTGCACAATGGAGCCACACCTATCTCAAATGGTTAGGTCATGCCAAACTCGGTTACAAATCTCCTTTATAACCGTCTCTAACTTCCGATCTTCCTCTCGGAATGCGTGTGATGCACACACACTCACAAGACGACTTGAACTCAAGTTCGACAATCATTATGCGTCACTGAACTTTGGCCTGCCAATGTTCGATAATGTTTGCGCTTCACTCACTCTTGGACTACACCAAATGCTCGATAATGATTACGCTTCATCTAACTTGCACTTCTGCCAAGTATCCGTCAATGGTTGTGCTTCATTTAACTCACTACGCAGTTAGATCATTTGGATGCCAACATACAAATATCATGCCAGCGAGTCTTGACTTGCTTAATTCAACTTCATGCTTCATATGCATCACTTATATCTCTTTTGGCGAGCAATTATTCCCAATGGTGCATTTAGCCACGCCATTGTTGCATTTGCATCCTCCAAGTCTTGGAAGTGCTTGGAACGATGCCAAAGTCATGCCATGACTTTGCATTTCATCCTTTAATCTTCTCTTGAGATGGGCTAACTCTGAATAAGGATATGCAATACTATCGCGTCGTATTGCATCTTCCATGTTGGCGCTACACTGTCGGCATGCGCAGCTCCATCTGCGAGGGCTACAATCTCGATGTCGCAATGCGCAATTGCGCTCTTGTTGGGCCATGTTATAATGCGGCGATATGTGAATCTTTAAGATTATACCCACCCCTTCCTTTTAACAAAAAAATGCAGCCGCAAAGAAAGATCAACTTAGGATGGGAAAGACGGTCGAGCCTGGAATGGAAATAATGCTTTCATTTTAATCAGTGGAAGAATGCATGGATTTGGGGTGAATATTGTTTGAAATTTAAGCCAGGGAGGTGGATAACTGAAAATGGGAAGTTAATTACAGAGCCGATATCAAAATACTTCCCGTTTAACATCGGACCAAGAACTTGTATCGGCAAAGATATATCTTTTACGATGATGAAGTGTGTTGTTGCAGCGGTGCTATTCAACTTCCATGTTGAAGTGGTGAAAGGCCATGTTGTTTGATCCAAACCATATATAAACCTTCATATGAAAAATGGGTTGAAGGTCAATATTAAGAAAAGAACCACATAAATTACCATGTTTGTCGACATCCTTATTAGATCAAGCCTTTGTATTAGATTAGAGAGTGATGTTTTTTCTCATCTTTCTTTGGTTGTTTCCTCGGATATGTATTTTCTATTAAATTGTACTCCCTCCGGTCCATCCACATTATATAAGTGGATGTGGGTTATTTTTCCACATCTTAAGAAAACAATAAAAAGAGCTTCTGACTGAAATGTACCACCACGTCCTATTAAGGTTCAAGGGCTCAATATCCATCATTGCATGACTTTCATGTCAATTTAATGTCTAATGGTTCCATACAAACTCCTCCAAAACAGCCTAAACCTAGAAAGGGAGTTTGGAAGAGGTGTTGTGCGAAAGAAGGAAAGGAGTCGCTCACTTATCCTTAGAGAAAGGGTTATGGAATGAAAACACTCATTCAAAGAGAATGAGTTTGATCAAAAAACACCAAATTAGGTGCCACTATCGATGAGAACACTCACTCATTCGCCCAAAGTCTTTGATTAACTCATCTGATTTGAAGAGTGAGTGAGTGAAAGTGGAGACCAAGAGGATAAACATCAGTTTGAAGATGTTAGAGAATTGCTCGGTCGAACTCACAAGTGTTGTTATATGAAGCTTGTTTCCAAATTTATTTGTGAAAACTATATATATCTTGATTTCTAGTCTACAATTAGTTAAGTCTCTGACTATGATAGAAATGTAGTTGGGAAACATTGGATTACGGCAGTCATCATTATGTTCTACCATTTGAAGGTGAAGATCAACCGAAGCCTTTGGAGAACTTCATCAACAAAAGGTAAGTAAAGACTAAACCACTTACTTCTCAAGTTATATTCATCTTTCTATCTATGAGACGATGTCGTATAACTAATTAGACTATCATAAGCATATTTAAGAATTTCGAGTCAAGTTTACCATGATAATTAGTCCCTCGAATATAATGACTAAACTTAATGAACATTTGTTCATACTTGATGAATTTCGGTTAAAGACAATTTATTGTTCGCAATCAAAATCATGATTCAAGTTTCATTATTCGAAAATGGCTTGGAACAGTGATATGTGTCATTGATGTTATCCGGGAATGTTTCGAATCAATTTAGTGAGAAATATAGAACTATTATAGATTCAGATATAAGATATTATTATCAGTCTTACAAAAAAGGAAAACCGTTATAGGTCTGAATCCGTACGTATTACATATACTTGTACACGTAGCGGAGTAGTTATATGTCGACTTGCAGATTTGTGGTAGGCATATTCTAATGCACATCATGTAAAAATCTGTCAACTCGTGAACCGGGTCGGTACACATACCCATATGCAAACAGTAAAGGAACTGTAGCCACGGAACCGACTTGGTATCCATACCGGTACAGTACCCGAAAAATTTTATGTTACGGAGCTCGGTTTGTGTGTCCATACCGGTACGCATACCAAAATAGTTTTGTGGACTCCGGAACCGGTTATAATCTTAATGTACACATACCTAAATAGTTTTGTGAACTCCGAAACTCGGTTGTGTGCTTAATAGTTCACAAAAAGGTACACGTCTTGTGGTGATTGGTGACGAACGACTATGGTATTTGTACTTTGTACATCTACTAACCATGTCGATTATTTTAAATGTGATAAAATTATTTCTACTAGATAATTAGAATTTGATCAAATCTCCAAAAACACTAGACTTATTTGATCGAGATGATTGTGACTCAAGGTTAATTTCTTAAGTGTTTATAGAAATGAATATTAAGCTTATAAGTTTAGATTGGCTAGTTTCGTCTAACCACCTTGAACATAGTCTTTATATACGGTTGATTACGGTTTCACCTAATCGAGTGTATATCTTGTTTATGTAAATCAAATTCAAAGATTCATCTAACGGTGGATATTTATTGCTTGGTTTCAAAGCTATCTTAGCTTAAACCTAAAGAAACCTATCGTTCGAATGTCTATAAAAGGGAATTTCAAGCAATTTGGGATCTTTGAATCCCGACACTACTTTTGGTGTGTCCTAGTTATAACTAAGTCGTCCTCTTAGTAACCCTTTTAGGGTTTGGCAATTACAAATACTTCATAGGGATTTGTGAATCCGGTCGATTATCTTTTCTTGATAACTTGAGTATCCTTATCTTGATCGATTGTTGAGCTACATACTTCATCAAGATAGATAGAAATCATCAAAGTTCTCTTCGTCTCAAACTTTGTTGATTCCACAAGTTTTATACTTGTGAGGTGAATAATAATCTAAGCAATACTTCGTGTTGCATAAGCCCGGATTTTGAGGTTGACTAGATTTATACTGCATGTCTATTGCTATCGATTTCCATCACCTTGATCAAACTTTTTGATCGTAAAGGAAATCATATGTAGGCTTAATATGTGGGAGGCATATTGGTTTAAATTCTTAAATTGAGTTGAAGGAACTCTTAGTTGGTGTGACATCGGCTAAGGGAATCAATTGTGCGGGGGTCTTGCTAGGATTCAAGAGGCGTAAGGAGCGTGATGACCGCTAAGTAGCGACACAAATATAATTACACTTTTTTACTACTCAAAATATAAATATAGCAAGGGCAAGAAAGGATCGATCCATTGCAGAGAGGTCTAGGTTGTCAAATTATTATGGTTCCTTATAAATAACCGGTAGTTTTGTGATTTTATGAAATAAAATAAAAGCAAATAAAGAAATAAGCAAATAAATTCAAGGATAAGAAATATTGGTTAAGGATTTCGTTTTCATTCACTAACATGCTTTTCACAATAACTAGAATTGATATTTTAATCTCAACTTTTATCAAAGACCCTAGAATACCTTGATCGCAAGAATATCCCGCAAATCTCCTCATGCCATCAACAAACACATTAAAAGATGCGAATATGAATTCTACCTAAAGGAACAACCTAACGTGTAAAAGCACTAATCAAGTTTAATTCCCTAGATGCATTAGGTTCTATGAAATCAGGCCAATCAAAGCAATTGAACGTGGAAAGCGCACTAATTCAATTTAACAAAGGTTACGATTCACATATGATCATGAGAATATATCACTACAAACCATAATCATATTATGCTACTTGTATTCAAGAATATCACTTTTGCGTATAATAAACCTAAACTAGCAATAGATGTGATTAGAAGTTCTACCAATTTGCAACTTGACAAAACAATCAATCAATCATAAAACAATATTTTCGAAGAGAATTGCAAGCGATAAATATGAGACAAAACTAATATATTGAATCAAAGAATCATGCTTTGTGAAATCCAACTATTCCATAACCAAAAGATAATTAGGTACTCATATTCAAGGAGTTCATCACAAGAAGAAAGAGAAAAGACTTCATGGTGTAAAACCCTAGAATAAAAGTAGAAGAGATAATAATAAAACGTTCTCCAAAAACATTGTAGAAGTCTTCCCTTTTATATTCTTTTTCTCCTTCCAAAACTAGGTTTTGTCTTCAAAGTCCATTAGTTAGAAATTCACCCGGCCCACCATGGAGAGAAACCCGTGTAAAAATTGTCCAAAAAAACGCTCCCAGGAAACCGGGATTGTGGCGGAATCCACCGGAATCGTCGGTAGGAAAATATTTCGAGGTGGCCGTGAAAGTCAAGCCAGGTCCTGGGTCAACGAGTCAGGACCGGCGGGTCAACTCGGGTCAAAGTTAGCGGGTTAACTCCAGTCCGTGCGAGTCGGGGAGAGTCACGAAGTCGGCTCGGTCAGTTGTGAGTTAGTCACTACCCTGGTGATTGAGTGACTTGGCCTGGCTCGAGGCCAATGCATATCTTTGAAATCAGTCATGCACCAGGATGGTGCTTCTTCCAAGCAAATTCCAGCCATTCGGCTCTTCCTGCCTGACAGCCATGATGGCTATTTCTTCTGACATTGCACCATCTATCCTGCCTTATATCCTTCAGCTCAACTGCATTTCCAGTGACATACACAGCACCACCTTCTCACAACTCCACACTGCAGCTGTTCATCACTTGCAACTCAACACCAGCCTTGTACCATCATCTCTGTCACTCCCACCTGAACTGCAAGCCTTGTCAATTCCATGACAATCACCACATCCTTGAAGTCAGACCTGCACAACTCCATGTTAACCATTCCTCCTCGAACCTTGGCTCCACTCAAGCACCTACTGCTTGCCACAGCCCTCATTGCTTCTTCTTGCATTCTCGCCATCCACAACACATCTCATTCAAACCTCAGCACCATATGCACCAGTACATCCAAACTTCACCAACACCTCGCAATTGCTTACTCCACCGGGACCTGCGATATCTCTCAAAGTCGCGCACTTTTACAGATGCTGGCTCATAACCAACCCTGGCTAAGCCTCAAACTCATCATCAATTCCCTTGTAATCTCTGACTTCAAAAACACCACCTGTAACCACCGGACCTACTCATCTCCTCGGCCAAGACGACCTCCAACACCACAAGTACGCTGCCATCGACTGAGCCTAACAACAACTTCATCCTTGCCTGAGCTCACAGCAGCAACCACGGCCTCATTTAGTGCCTTCTTTGACCAATGCCAGACAAGCACAGCCACAAACTACTGCTACAACAAGCACGAGTTCATTCCCTGCAACATAATCCACCAGAACCTCCACTTTGGCCTGCACCTTTGTAACTCACTCCATACTTGCAAGATCATAACCACATTCATTACAGCCCTCAGTTTACCTGCAATGCCATCTCAGGCAACCACTTCAGCTCAAGTTCAAGCTACCAGAGGCATCATTACCACCAGCCTTCACAAAATTACCAGCTCATCTTTTCACAGCATCAGGCAACCATGTAAACTCCATTGCCACAGCCATACTCTCCAGTCCAGTACCACCACAAACCACAGACCCTTTGCTCCTTTTCAAAGATCACTCAATGAGCATCCTCTTTTAACTCGAGGGCAAGCACGAGATACTTCACCGGTGCCTGCCCAAATCTCGCCACAGAAACTCCATTGAGACAGCATCATCATCAGCTAATTCTCCTCAGCAAATCCCATTTCATCCCAGGCCAGACTCAAACCCTGTAGAGCATTACTTGCATTTCCTCTCGCCACTTCAACATCAGAATCAGAAACCCTAAATTTCACTCACCTCTGTGAATCAATTCCACTACCAATTTCTTCCTAATTTCCACGATTTCTCTATCTGTGATTCGAACAACAGCAACACCCATCTTCGAAATCACTCCACAACCCTTATTAATCCACCAACACCATTCAACAACAAAGACAAACCCATCTATGGCGATGTGGAGACTCGTGTCCTTTCTTCATCTTACTCTCCGATTCCACCATTAACGAATCATTTCTTCATCAAACCCATTCAATCGATCGGCAGCATCGTCTCTCTCTCTCTCGATTTCAACTTCGGATGCATTTCTCTCAACTTTAATTCGAAGGTGAAAATCTTTGAATGAGAAATTTCTCTCAAATTTAAGTCATAATTAGGGCAGGATTTATGCAGTGGCACCACATGTTATAAGGGCTATCTGATTGGCGACCCCTTAACCCTAAACTGAAACCCCGTGTCTAAACATTCCTCCATAGAAAGTCACCCTTAACGCTGGCTCAGCTCCCGGTAGTGATTGCCGTGAAATGACTATTTTGCCCTTCTTGTTCATGAGTTCTTGTTTTGCCCATAACTTCTTCATACGAACTCGAGAATGACTCGTTCTTTCGCCATTGTCTTCATCTTCTCGTCCTCTACACAATGAAAAGTAGAAATCTTGTATTTGAACGAGTTCAATTGGTCTTTTTGCTCCAAATGACTCCATTGCACCTAATAAACTCAAAAGCACACATAAGATACATAATTTACAAGAAAACTACTTAAAAAGAAAGCATAAATACTAGATATTAAATACGGTGTATTCTACACCTATCAAATTCCCCCACACTTAGACTTTGCTAGTCCTCGAGCAAATCAAACAAAACTAAAATACAACAAACTCCGTGACGTCGAGGCTACGGTTAATTTTAGCATAAATAACAAGCCTTTAAACCCCTAGGTGTCCCTAGTGGACGAGTTATAGTCTCGTGAAGGTTTACTAGAGATATACCTACAAAACCTATATTTCAAACTCCGTCTATTCGTGACAAATCAATGAACGAATCCAAATTGACTACGGGGAGGAGGTACCTTGCAAATTCAATTCATATATTAGTAAATAAACTCTAATTAGATAGTCGAACAAGCCACAATACTCGGAAACTAACAAACCACAATCACAATGAAAAGATTAAGAAGATGGATATAGATGTAGATGTTGGCGAATATTCACAAGTGTTCGATGTTTCCCATATCTGTCGAAGGTCACTGCTAAGATGAACCTAATCCTATTGGATTGAGCAACTTAGTCTTGAATGCTACATCAAATCAATTGGCAAATACAAGGGAACCAAGAGTGACTTTATTCAACACAATAATAAAATTTTTCTTTTTTTTATATGATTGGATCTTGGATCCAATTTATTTTTTTTTTTTAGACGGCATGATTAGATCTTTTGGATCAAGCGCATGCTTCTTGTCGACAAGTACATGATAGTTGCCTTGGATCCTGCATTCCACGCTTGTTTAGGCGACGGAGACGGGGACTACGTTTCACACATCTGCTATTCCCAAGTGTCTTTTTATTAGTTTTGGTTTAATTGATCGGTCCTTTTTTTTTTTTTTTCAAATATTTTTTCATTTTTTTTTTTTTTTTTTTTTTTTTCTAGTAACTCAACCACTCTATTTCATCCTAGCGGTAATAACACGTCGATTTTTAGTGACCCACCAAAGCACTTAGAGAATAATAGATAAATATGGAAAAATAAAAATAGAATGTGATATGGTGATATTCCGAGATATGGTAACAACTATCATGTTAATTTGTGATTTAAAGGCTATATTCTTCCCTTTTAGTTAATTGGTTCCTCAACTCCTGCATTCAAAATGGTTCCATCCACTAATGGTGTCAAAAACAAACTATACAAACATATAAATGCTCCCCCACACTTAAACTTCACATTGTCCTCAATGTGTAAAACCGAAAATTCTGAATTCTGACGTAACAGCAGATAAAACGCAAAAACTGTGCAAATTGGTAAGGAATTTGGAAAAACTCCATTTCACAAAAGTTGTTCACCTACGTGTTTTCTACACAGTGTCAAAATTTCACAGTGTTTTGATAAACAGTCTGACAGTTATGGTCTCTGGACTGAACTACGCGCAATCTGAAATTTTCGACGAAAAGGTATTCGTCATAATTCTCTTCTAAGATAGATTAGGACTCAATGAAATTAAACATAGGGATGCAAATATGATATTAAAACAGTAAAAAAATAAATAAACGAAACAAAAATAAAATGCAAAAGGATAAGAGATACAAAACCGGTGGGTTGCCTCCCACTTAGCGCTTGTTTTAAAGTCGACGGCCCAACTTAGCTTTGCAAGATTCATTCCCCATACACCAATAATCGGAAAAGTTGGGGATCCTTCCATAGAACCTGTTTTGCAAACACTAGCTTCACACAAATATTAGTAATATAAAACAAAAGTGAAGCTATGAACCGATAAAAACTTCCCCCACACTTATTCTTGTCCACACTTGGAAGTGTATAAAGAATATAGACATCGGGTACTTCCACGGTTTCTTGTTCCATAACCTGCATAGTATGAGAATCAAGTATCTCTAATGGCGGAAAACGAGAAACAAAGTCATTCAACAATATTCTCGAAGCACATACATTCAAACCAATAAGAGGTAAAGGAGAAGAAATAATAGGCAAAGGGTTAGATAAACCTTGCACAATCTCTTGTATTACGGAATCCTCTTCATCCTTGAAAAACTCAAGTGAATTATTCACCTCTTGTATATCATGGTCCTCTATCAAACCTTGCAACCATTCTTCGTCCGTTTCTGCCTTAACCATAGTCTCGACATAAACATCATCATTACAATTATTTGCAAGCTCAATTGGGTCTTCCACAATATTGGTCAAAACGGTTTCATTCTCAACATATTCCTCCTTTTTGTTGTAAGGCACATACTCTTTTGCGGACCCAAATTTTATTATAAGAAACTTTTTTAGAACACTCGAAAATGCATCATCCTCAAGCTCCACCCTTTGAATAGGCTCTTGATCATTATTAAGATCAATGCTTGAGTAATCTACACAAGTGTCGACATATTCCTCTTCATCTTCATCTTGATCCCAAAAAGACTCCTCGGAGATGTCACCATGAGTTGTTTCAAGCAATATATCATAATCACCGTCACTATCATAGTCAACATAAGATTGTTCCTCGCTGAATTTAGTGTTACTTATCTCGAACTCATCCTTTTGAATAGGTGAATGATCATTATTACGATCAAGAGTTGAGTTAACTACACAATTATCCACGAAAGTGCCCAAGGATTCGCCTTTTTCAACATTAGCATCAATCAAATATTCATCACAAACCATATGCACATTAGAATTATCCATATCTTCCTTGTATTGATCAATGTCTCTTCGCAAGATAGTCATACCTTCACGAAGTTCTTGGAGTTGCTCGTTTGTAGTCTCTTTAGCTTTTTGAAATTCCTCTTTTAAAAGGTGGAAACTTTATCTATAAAATTAGAGACTTTTTGTTCACAAGCATAAGAATCCTCCCATCCTTGTTGTTGTTCACACACATACTCACCATAAGGTTGTTGAGGAAAACCACAAGGTTCCATGGAATATTGGTCATAACCAATGAATTGGTTTTGATTATACCCATGGAATTGGTAGTTGTCATATTGTTGAGGTTGTTGAAAACCGTATCCATTGTTCCAATATGCTCCTTCCATAGAAATAAGCACCTGAAATAAGATTCTCAAACCAAGGTTAAAACCCAGAAAATAAGAAAAAAAATAAAATAAAAACTAAATACAAAAAAATAAGAAACCAAAAACAATTAACAATTGCTGCCTCCCCTAGAGGTGGGTATAAAATTTGACTGTCGTAGCGACACAAATATAATTACACTTTCTTACTACTCAAAATATAAATATAGCAAGGGCAAGAAAGGATCGATCCACGAGAGAGGTCTAGGTTGTCAAATTATTATGGTTCCTTATAAATAACTTAGGGTAGTTTTGTGATTTTATGAAATAAAAATAAAATAAAAGCAAATAAAGAAATAAGCAAATAAATTCAAGGATAAGAAATATTGGTTAAGGATTTCGTTTTCATTCACTAACATGCTTTTCACAATAACTAGAATTGATATTTTAATCTCAACTTTTATCAAAGACCCTAGAATACCTTGATCGCAAGAATATCCCGCAAATCTCCTCATGCCATCAACAAACACATTAAAAGATGCGAATATGAATTCTACCTAAAGGAACAACCTAACGTGTAAAAGCACTAATCAAGTTTAATTCCCTAGATGCATTAAGTTCTATGAAATCAGGCCAATCAAAGCAATTGAACGTGGAAAGCGCACTAATTCAATTTAACAAAGGTTACGATTCACATATGATCATGAGAATATATCACTACAAACTATAATCATATTATGCTACTTGTATTCAAGGAATATCACTTTTGCGTATAATAAACCCTAAACTAGCAATAGATGTGATTAGAAGTTCTACCAATTTGCAACTTGACAAAACAATCAATCAATCATAAAACAATATTTTCGAGAGAATTGCAAACGATAAATATGAGACAAAACTAATATATTGAATCAAAGAATCATGCTTTGTGAAATCCAACTATTCCATAACCAAAAGATAATTAGGTACTCATATTCAAGGAGTTCATCACAAGAAGAAAGAGAAAAGACTTCATGGTTCTAAACCTAGAATAAAAGTAGAAGAGATAATAATAAAACGTTCTCCAAAAACATTGTAGAAGTCTTCCTTTTATATTCTTTTTCTCCTTCCAAAACTAGGTTTTGTCTTCAAAGTCCATTAGTTAGAAATTCACCAGGCCCACCATGGAGAAACCGTGTAAAAATTGTCCCAAAAGCGCTCGCCGGGAAAAAAGCCGGGATTGTGGCCGGAATCCACCGGAATCGTCGCGGAAAATATTTCGGGTGACCGGCAAAGTCAAACCGGTCAGTCACGGTCAACGAAGTCGGGGCCGGCGGGTCAACTCGGGTCAAAGTTAGCGGGTTAACTCGGTCAAACCGAGTCGGGGAGAGTCACGAGTCGGCTCGGTCGGATTGTGAGTTAGTCACTGCTGACTGATTGGTGACTTACAGCTCGAGGCCAATGCATATCTTTGAAATCGAGTCATGCACCGAGGATGGTGCTTCTTCCCAAGCAAATTCCGGCCATTACGGCTCTTCCACTGCCATGACCATGATGGCTATTTCTTCTTGACATTGCACCATCTATCCCGCCTTATATCCTTGACTCAATTGCATTTCCGGTGACATACACAACACCACCTTCTCACAACTCCACCTTTGCAGCTGTTCATCACTTGCAACTCAACACATCACCTTGTACCATCATCTCTTGTCACTCCCACAGGCGCAAGCCTTGTCAATTCCATGACAATCACCACATCCTTGAAGTCGACCTGCCGCACAACTCCGTCTTAACCATTCCTCCCTGAACCTTCAGCTCCACTCAGCATCTACACTGCCACAGCCTCATTGCTTCTTCTTGCATTCTCTGCCATCCACAACACAGCTCATTCAAACCTCAGCACCATATGCACCAGAGTACATCCAAACTTCACCAACACCCGCAGTGCTTACGACTCCACCGGGACCTGCTGATATCTCTCAAAGCGCACACTACGAATTGCGACTCCATAACCAACCCTGTTAAGCCTCAAACTCATCATCAATTCCCTTGTAATCTCTGACTTCAAAAACACCACCACTGTAACCACCGAGACCTACTCATCTCCTCAGCCAAGACAGCCTCCAACACCACAGCGCTGCCATCGACCAGGCCTAACAACAACTTCATCCTTGCCTGAGCTCACAGCAGCAACCACAGCCTCATTTAGTGCCTTCTTTGATTACAGACAAGCACTGACCCACAAACTAAAATTACAACAAAGCACCGTTCATTCCACCTCAACATAATCCACCCAGAACCTCCACTTTGGCCTGCACCTTTGTAACTCACTCCATACTTGCAAGATCATAACCACATTCATTACAGCCCTCAGTTTACCTGCAATGCCATCTCAGGCAACCACTTCAGCTCAAGTTCAAGCTACCAGAGGCATCATTACCACCAGCCTTCACAAAATTACCAGCTCATCTTTTCACAGCATCAGGCAACCATGTAAACTCCATTGCCACAGCCATACTCTCCAGTCCAGTACCACCACAAACCACAGACCCTTTGCTCCTTTTTAGCATCACTCAACAGCATCCTCTTTTAACTCCAGGGCAAGCACCAGATACTTCACCACTGCAATCACCAGTGCCCTGCCTAATACTGCCACAGAAACTCCATTGAGACAGCATCATCATCAGCTAATTCTCCTCAGCAAATCCCATTTCATCCCAGGCCAGACTCAAACCCTGTAGAGCATTACTTGCATTTCCTCTCGCCACTTCAACATCGAATCGAAACCCTAAATTTCACTCACCTCAGCGTGAATCAATTCCACTACCAATTTCTTCCTAATTTCCACGATTTCTCTATCCGTGATTCGAACAACAACAACACCCATCTTCGAAATCACTCCACAACCCTTATTAATCCACCAACACCATTCAACAACAAAGCAAACCCATCTATGGCAAAAAGCTTGACTTCGTGTCCTTTCTTCATCTTACTCTCCACGATTCCACCATTAACGAGTCATTCTTCATCAAACCCATTCAATCGATCGGTAGCATCGTCTCTCTCTCTCGATTTCAACTTCAGATGCATTTCTCTCAACTTTAATTCGGTGAAAATCTTTGAATGAGAGAAATTTCTCTCAAATTTAAGTCATAATTAGGGCGGGATTTATCGGTGGCACCACATGTTATAAGGGCTATCCGATTGGCAGCCCCTTAGCCTAAACTGAGTGCAGTGTCTAAACATTCCTCCATAGAAAGTCACCCCTTAACGCTGGCTCAGCTCCCAGTAGTGATTGCCGTGAAATGACTATTTTGCCCTTCTTGTTCATGAGTTCTTGTTTTGCCCATAACTTCTTCATACGAACTCAGAATGACTCCGTTCTTTCGCCATTGCCTTCATCTTCTCGTCCTCTACACAATGAAAAGTAGAAATCTTGTATTTGAACGAGTTCCAATTGGTCTTTTTGCTCCAAATGACTCCATTGCACCTAATAAACTCAAAAGCACACATAAGATACATAATTTACAAGAAAACTCGCAAAGAAAGCATAAATACTAGATATTAAATACGGTGTATTCTACACCTATCACGTGACTGTACCTTAATCATTGGGAGACTCGATTAGAGATCAACTACATTCCACTCCAAATTTAATTGATAGTAGGAGAGTGTGTGTAGCGGCCGGCTTAATACATTTTGGTGTTCAATCACTAGTGGAAAATGGGTGTTATACAACCCACATCCGAGACCTCATTGATGGTAGTTGGACCGTTGACCGAATATAGCGGTCTCTGATATGATTAAAAAAAGAAAAAAACAGAGATCTTATTTAGCTGTCTCTGAATAAGAAAACATATTTACCATCCTGCCACCAATTCAGAGACCCATGATAACCGAAGTATCTTTGGTTAGATGAACGGCTGGAGATGCTTAATATTTGAGCCATTGATCGATATGAGATGGATGGCTGGATCGTGAAGTAGAGACCTCGTTATTATCGAGGATAAATATTTCTTATCCTTCTACATGCGCCTTTTTATTTTCTTCACACATGCTACTCTTCTCCATCTCTTCTCTATCTTCATATCCCCGCCAAGAGACAACTTGCCGGTACTTCTAATACTCGTACCTTTCTCTTTTTCATCTTCTAAACTATTTATATTTTAAGATCCTCTTTATCTTCTTCTACAACTACCAAAACCCTATCTTCGTTTTTTATCATAAGAATCGGAAAACCCTAAATTTCTCCCTCGAAAATCAACAGGTATAAACTTTAATTTTTCCCATTTCTCACATGTCACTACTATCATTCTCTGAATTATTAGCTTTAGTATCAATTTTTTTGAGATCCGCACTTCCCTTCTGATCAGTTCGTGGTTTTTCTTTGTAGATTGTTAAAGAGGTTAAACAATTATAGATGTTTCTTACAAGGTGAGAAGAAAAAATCCCATTTGCTTTTGAAATCTAGGGTTTTAATAAATTTTGTTTAGTTTCGATGATTTTGATATTTTGGGGGATTTCTTTCTGTGCGTGGTATTGAAATTGTTGATTTTTATTTCTAATCCTTGCATTTCTCGATTTCTTTCTTCTTTAATGAGTAAGTTTTGTGTAATATTTTGGTTTTAAACCTAAATCCATGATCGTTTTCACATTATTGCACATCGAGGGTACCATTACTGCTGCTCAATCTCAGGTGATTAAATGTCCCCATTTATTCTTAGTTGAAGATTTAGATAATTTCCAATCTTTTTATCGATTTTTCTACACTTCTTTGATCTGTGTTGCAGGGGATTTGTAGTTTGCATGACAATTTTTGAGATGCTTGGTAACTTGTCCTTTAGAAATTACTTCAAAACTCAAATTCTTATCTGATTTTTGAATTTTATCCTGCTCAGATTGTATCTTTGATGACCAATTATGAGTTTATTTCCTTTTTGTTGCAAGTTTGTTACATAATATAGTATTTGGATTGTTGAGATTTGCAGTTCCATCTGCGGATTGGTAACATGAGGTTAAATTTAAGAATCTAACTTCATTGTGCATGTGATGTCATTTTTGGAAGGAAGGAAGTTTCGATTATGCGATTAGCTCGATTGGGACAATTATAATTTGTAAATTAGTGTTCTGTTGAACTTTAGTACTAGCTTAGTATCCATTTTATAGGTATAAGCCGCTTTGTTGAAGTCCGGGGGTTTATCGATTACTTATGCAACTTCTGTAATCACTACGGACCGCATTAAGCTTTCTTTTCTTTTTTTTTGCTTAATCGAAGTTTATTTTCATTCTTCACGGTATTTATCTTGAAATGAAGTTATCCATTTCACTACGGGAAAAATATACATCTACAACTGGAAATTTACAACGCTCGCTAAGTATTGTAGAAAGTCCTATGTTTTACAACTGGTTTCAAAGGAAGAGTTGTCGTATATCATCACTGCCAACCCTTAGGAAACAAGGGGTTGCGCTAAGAAAACAAACGACAACTCCTTAAGCAAAACCAGTTGTAACGACATTTAGCTATAACAACGTTGTTCCATATATGTAGTGACTTAGCCTATCACAACACTCACAAGTGTTGTTGAAGAACACAAAAACATGATAATGAAAAATATGTTAGAGGAGATTCGAACATGAACCTACTACATGGAAGTCTAGCTCATCAACCACCCTTTCGGTTCACAAGTTTTGATTTTTTTTTTTTAAATAGAAACCTACAACAACACTTATAAGTGTTGTTGAAGTAAAAATATATAATGTTCCATATATGTAGTGACTTAGCCTATCACAATTCTCACGAGTGTTTTTGAAGAACACAAAAATATGATAATGAAAAAATATGTTAGAGGGGAGATTCGAACATGAACCAAGCTGCATGGAAGTCAAGCTCATCAACCACCCTTTCGGTTCACAATTTTTGATTTTTTTTTTTTTTTTTTAAATAGAAAGCTACAACAACACTTATAAGTGTTGTTGAAGTATAAATATATAATGTTCCATTTATGTAGTGACTTAGCCTATCACATCTAACAAGTGTTGTTGAAGAACACAAAAATATGATTGAAGTGAAAATATATAATGTTTATATATGTAGTGACTTAGCCTATCACAATTCTCACAAGTGTTGTTGAAGAACACAAAAATATGACAATGAAAAATATGTTAGAGGGGAGATTGAACATGAAACTGCTTTGCATGGAACTCTAACTCATCAACCACCCTTTCGGTTCACAAGTTTTGATTTTTTCTTTTTTTTAAATAGAAAGCTACAGCAACACTTATAAGTGTTGTTGAAGTAAAAATATATAATGTTGGAAAAAATGAGGTTGGGATTCGATCCCGAGCCTCAAGTGTGGAAGTCTACACCACTAACCATCCTACACTATCACATGTTACGTCAAGTTTGTGGTTCTTTAATACATTAACTATACACTAACTTTATGACAACCCTTCATAAGTGTTGTAAAACAAAATATAATGCTCAAAAGTAATGCTCAAGTGACTGGGCCGTAAACAGCGAAGCTTCTCTGTAATGCATCACATACCAGTTAGATGTATTTGACTCTCGAGAATAGAAAACTTGTCGCGCTTGTTTTGCTAAAATGAATGATCGTTACAGTATTGGTTCTTATGATGTTTTAAATTGACTAATGTAAAGCCATCTTTCTACCTTCACACCAAATCGGTGTAGCCCAATCACATTTGAATATTGGAATTTAAAAATATGATTGTAGTCCAACAATAGAATTTCTTCTAAAACACCGTAGAACCCAAATGGAGTTGTTAACTGTCTATTTTACAAGAAAAATACTAGTATTAGTAAAGGAAATACAACAAAAGTGACAATGACGAGTAAAAATTCAATATCGTAAAAACAATAAACTATCTTTTGACTTAGACTAGTCCACTCACGGCCAGGTTTCGATCTCGTAGCCCGGTATGCGTCTGAATGCGAAATAGGGTTTATTTAGGTTTCATAGAATATTCCTAAGGAAGAAGGAATCTTACATGTAAATGGATGCATTCATCGTTCTTACCAAGTTTTCGACTTAGACTAGTCCACTCGCGTGCAAGGTTTCGATCTCGGATCTGGTATGCGTACAATATGCGAGAAATAGGGTTTGTTTAAGGTTTAATAGAATATTTTGGAGGAATCTTACCTGTAAATGGATGGATTCGTTGTTCTTACCAAGTTTACGACTTATAGTAGTCAACTCACGGCCGAGTTTCGATCTCGGATCACAAATGCATGCATACAATAAGCGAAATATGTTTTAAAAAGGTTTCGTAGAATATCTCGAAGGAATCTTACCCGTAAATGGATGAATTCGTCGTTCTTACCAAGTTTCGACTTAGAGTAGTCAACTCACGGTGAGGTTTCGATCCCGGATCTCGAGTACGCATACAATATCTTACGAAATAGGTTTTTTAAGGTTTCAGTAGAATATCTCGAAGAAATCTTACAGTAAATGGATGGATTCTTCGTTCTTATCAAGTTTCGACTTAGAGTAGTCAACTCGGCCAGGTTTCGATCTCGGACCATGGTATGCATAGAATATGCATAAATAAGGTTTTGTTTAAGGTTTCGTAGAATATACAGAAGGAATCTTACTCGTAAATGGATGGATTCGTCGTTCTTACCATGTTTCGACTTAGAGTAGTCAACTCACGGATTGGGTTTCGATCTTGGATCCTAGTACGCATACAATATGCGAAATATGGTTTTTTTTAAGGTTTCGTAGAATATCTCAAGGAATCTTACCCGTAAATGGATGAATTCGTCGTTCTTACCAAGTTTCGACTTAGAGTAGTCAACTCACGGACCGGGTTTCGATCTCGGATCACAGTATGCATACAATATGAAGAAATAGGTTTTTTCTTAAGGTTTCGTAGAATATCTCGAAGAAATCTTACCCGTAAATGGATGGATTCTTCGTTCTTATCAAGTTTCGACTTAGAGTAGTCAACTCGCTATGATGAGTTTCGATCTCGGACCATGGTATGCATAGAATATGCATAAATAAGGTTTGTTTAAGGTTTCGTAGAATATCACAGAAGGAATCTTACCCGTAAATGGATGGATTCGTCGTTTTACCAAGTTTTGACTTAGAGTAGTCAACTCACGGCCCGTGTTTCGATCTCGGATCCTCAGACGCATACAATATGCGAAATAAGTTTTATTTTAAAGGTTTCGTAGAATATCTTGAAGGAATCTTACCCGTAAATGGATGGATTCGTCGTTCTTATCAAGTTTCGACTTATACTAGTCAACTCACGGCCGAGTTTCGATCTCGGATCCTAGTACACATATATTTATGCGAAATATGGTTTTTTTTTAAGGTTTGTAGAATATCTCAAAGAAATCTTACCTGTAAATGGATGGATTCTTCGTTCTTATCAAGTTTCTGACTTAGAGTAGTCAACTCACGGCCAGGTTTCGATCTCGGACCATGGTATGCATACATTTATGCAGAAATATGGTTTTTTTTAAGGTTTCGTAGAATATCTCGAAGAAATATTACCTGTAAATGGATGGATTCTTCGTTCTTATCAAGTTTCTGACTTAGAGTAGTCAACTCGCGACGGGTTTGGATCTTGGAGCACGGTACGCATACAATATGCGAAATAGGTTTTTTTTAAAGGTTTCGTAGAATATTTCGAAGGAATCTTACTCGTAAATGGATGTTTTATTCGTTCTTACCAAGTTTCCGGCTTATAGTAGTCAACTCATGACCGTTTCGATCTCGAGCCCGATTTGCATACAATATGTATCATGCTAAGTTTGAAGTCGATTTCTCTCGAGAGCTTCTTGGTTCCATAGATTGTATGCTATTATACCAAGTTTGAAGTTCGAATCGACATTGAGCTTCATACTTATCGATTTTGATGATGTATCATGCTAAGTTTGAAGTCGGAACCCTCTTGAGCTTCTTGGTTCATAGTTTCTATGTTGTTATACCACATTTGAAGTTCGATTCGATACTAAGCTTCATATTCATCAATTTTCGATGATTTATCATCTAAGTTTGAAGTCAGAACCCTCTCAGAGCTTCGCGGTCCATAGATTATATGCCATTATACCAAGTTTGAAGTTCGAATCGACTCTGAGCTTCATATTTATCGATTTCGATGATGTATCATGCCAAGTTTGAAGTCAGACCCCCCTTGAAGCTTCATGATTCATTGTTTGTTTTTCGTTATACCGAATTTGAAGTTCGAATCGACTATGAGCTTCATATTTATCGATTTCGATGATGTATCATGCTAGGTTTGAAGTGTGGTGAAGCTACTTCATGAACTATATGACTATTCGAAATTACTTCATGACCTATGTTACTAGTTGAATTTCAAACCGGAAGCAAAAAAGAAAGCACAAAAACACAAAGAGAAAGCACAATTAAAAACAAAAAGAAAACACAAAAAGCTTCATATTTATCGATTTCAATGGTGTATCCCTAACCCGAGTCTTGCAGTGTGAAGGAATGAAGCTACTTCATGACCTGTATGACTAGTCGAAATAACTTCATAACCTATGTGACTAGCCTAAATTTAACCCGGAATCACATAGAGAAAGCACAAAGAAAGCACAAAGAAAACACACTTTCATTGATCCGTATGACAGTCTTAAATCAAATCTCTACCGTCCAAAGGTATCCTTAATCCGTATGATCATCTTTAAATCAAATCTGGACCGTTCAAAGATAGGTATATCGAAGATCAAAAGAAAATTTTTCCCAATTTCTTCGTTTTCTTCTTTTATCTTCGTCTCTAACCTTATCTTCCACCTCCCTTGCAAAAGAAAACCCTAACTCACCACAGAATCTATTTCTCGATCACTCTCTTATGTAAAAAAAACTTACGGAAGTTGTAGATCGGTTCTTTCAAATTGCAATGGCTTCGTTGAAACTCATTTTCTCTTCTTCTTATTCTCTCTTCTTCTTTCTTCTTTTTCATTCTTCTTCTCTCGCTCTTCTTCGTTTGAAAATCGAGGTGAAATTGAGGTATGTCTTGAGGAAAATTAAATCGCGAGGATGTATAAAATAAGAAGGAATTGGTGTTTTCTGCTAATTATGAAGAAGAAGATTGAGTCTGTTATGAATCGAGAACTAGGGTTTTCTTTGTGAATCGTTAATTGAATTAGAAATTGAGAAATTAAAGATGGGTTTGGTGAATATAGTATGATGAGGAAGAATTAGTGAGTTTTAATGAAGATTAGAGAAGCTAAGGTTTTGTTCTTTCCCAAAATAGATATTAGGGTTCTTGGATATAATTGAATCAAGTGGATCGAAATTGAAATTGAGGTTTTAGGGGAAGGATTAGAGATGTGAATGTTTGATTTGAAAAATTAGAGGCCGTGGTGGTGCGGAGAAATCAAAGGAGGAGGTCGTGGTGGTGGTGGAATAAAAGCCGGTAGTGAAGTGATTGAGTACTGAGTCCGGAATCCTTTTAGATCAAAGCTTGATGTTGCTGTGTCCGCTTTGAGTTAGACCTAGAGGTGGTGGTAGTGGAGGAGGAGGAGGAGGTAGATGGGGTGCTTGGTGGTGGTAGTAGCGGTGGTGGTGGGAGAAGGAATTATGAGCCAAACCCATTTGATGTTCTTTGATAAATTTCTTTGAATTAGGTGTTACCGAAATTGAAGGAGGAGAGGGAGGGTAACTAGAGAGAGTTGTCTTGCAGGTGAAAATTGCTAAGTTCTTTGTTTGAGTTTCGTTTTAATGATTGTTATTAGTGATGTATATACACCCAGCAAAATCGGGAGGAAATTTGAACGAAGTTTTGAGTGTTGTTGGGAAACCGGGAATTTGGTGGATCGAGAAGAAGAGTTGAAAAGAGTTGGAAATGACAAGTATAAAAGGGAATTTCTTAGATGCTTTATATTTGTATGATAAAGCTATTGCTATTTCGCATGAAAAAAATGCAGCTTACATGAGTAATAGGTCTGCGGTCTTGGACGATTTATGGAGGCCGTAAGAGAGTGTGAAGAAGCGGTTCGATTGGATCCTCGGATATTGTAGAGCGCATCGTAGATTGGCTTCTTTGCATCTTAAGTGAGTATCCGTAACTAGAATTATTATTGTGGATAATGTGCTTATTTTTGTATACATTATGTTTGTGAGTTTTTCTTGTTGCAATTTTAGGTTGTTTAGATCGGTTTACCTAAGATAGTTCTTATTTTTCTGCTTATTTTTATGTAAGATTTAGATAAATTTTGCTTTTTCTATGTTGATAGTGGTTGCTGTGTTTACATCCTAATACTAGTTTAGGAAATATTCATGGGTCCTTGTTAGTCAAAAAAAATAAAAGAAAATAATTCATGGGTCCTTTGTTTTTTCATCTCTGAGCTTTCGAGGTTTTCCGATGAACAGGATCCATTGAATGTCTGTTTTGCCTTATGGTTGCTTCATTAGTTTAGATTCATGAGTAACTTTTGTAGCCCACTGAGCAAGATTCAACTTTCTTTGTTATCTTCATTTGTACCTACTTGTAAAGGGCCATCTATCTAATTCATTAGTTTCTATTTATTAGCTTGTTTTGGTGACTTTGATTCCTTAGGAATAAAGATGTTCGGGGATCAAGTTCATGATTTTGAAGTACATTTGATCTTCTTACGAGGTTAGGTCATGTTGAGATTGCCGGGAAGCACATTTCTTTTCAAGGGCGCATCCAGATCCAACCGAGTTGCAAAAGTTGCAAGCGGTAGAGAGGCATCTAAATAGATGTCTTGAATCGCGAAGAATTGGTGATTGGAAGAATGTCGCGGGAATGTGATCTTGCCATCGCTGCTGGGCAGAATCTTCTCCTAAGGTAAAAATCGTATTGTGGACTTAATGTCTGTCATAATCCCGCTCGTTGATTTGATTTATTATGGATAAAATCGGATGGCCCGAAAATGGTTAGAATGGAATTTTGACTCCTTGCTGCAGAGCAGAAGCCCATCCGAAGCTCCATCAACTAGATTATGCAGATTCTTGCCTAGGAAAAATACCTAAATTCGAACCATCACCGGCTTCCTTCTCGAGACCAAGTTCTTCGGGATCTATCAAATGCTTACATCTTCTTTGTTCGTGCACAAGTTGAGATGGCTTGAGTTGGTGAGCTAATATACTATAGTCTTTCTTTTGTTTTATGAACCCAGTAGTAGATTGAGTCTTGTTTGAGTTATTACTAATGAGACTTTGGAAGATTAGAGGTAAAAATCTAAAATATGAGATCGGAAAGGCGTCGTCTTGATGCTCTTTTGTGTAATGTATATCCTGTCATTTCATACTTGCATAAGTTTGAAAGTAGTTTCAATTCAAATTTCTCCGCACTCGGATTTTGTTTATGTATCCTGTGTTGGTGAAAACTCGTGTTTGACTCATGAATCATGATTCAAACATGGTTGTACGAAATATATTCTAAGGGTCTTGAATTGAATATTTTTCTTAGGTTTGAGAATGTAGCTTCGGGCTGCCGAGAAGGTCGGGGCTCATCGATCATCGAAATCTTGAAGTTGCGGTGATGCTTAACATTGTGAGGCTAGTGGCAGAGCTCGCGCCCATGTGAATGATCTCTTCAATTCTGGCAAGTATGCTGAAGCCTGTTCAGATTATGGAGAAGATATTAAGTCGGACACTTCCAACTCTGTTCTCCATTGTAATAGAGCAGTTTGTTGGTCTAAACTTGGAAATTGGGAGAGATCCGTCGAAGAATGTAATGGAGCTCTCAACATCCGGCCCTAAGTATACAAAGGCCCTTCGTCGGCGAGGTTGTGTCCTGTTAGCAAGGTGAAATGGGATTTCAGTATTCTAATTTCAGATTTTAGGCTTCTTATAATTTCTAGATGATCAAGCGCATATGGTGGAGCACCGATGCATAGCGGAGTTTGTTGCTCGCCGCATACTTCTTTTGTTTGTATTCACTTTGGCTATGTTAGTTGGTATAATTCTTTGAGTAGATTTTTGGGTGCGGTTGATATCTTTCAAGCATTTTAAAATGTTGTATATCACATCATTTGTAGTTGTACTATGTTCTTCCTTCGCACACATATAGGAGTTCTATGTTTTGGTTTTTTTGTAGGTGCATATGAGCTTAAGTAGTGAATGTCTTTTTTATTGATTGTTCCATGGATTGAGTCTAACAATCCATAATTGTAGCCTATGGTATTGACATCTGCTAAGCATGAACTTGGAAAAGTACACAATGTTATTATTTATTAAAGGCCATATTTTATTATTCTCTCTTTCAGGGTTGTAGTACAATTGGTGAAATTTTCCAATTGTTTCATTCTTGATCTCATTTTGTTAACTTGTCTGGTGTAGGCTCATATTGATCAATGGATTGATTTTTCTGCCATGGAGGTTGATGCTAATATCTTGTGCTGGTTTATCCCAAGAATTGGGTTTGATCCATGCGTCCCAATAAAGGTAACTCTTCTAAATAGCATTGTGTAATATTGATTTATTTCCTTATGCAAAAGGATTTTTTTGTCTTAAAATTTTAAACGTTTAGGGTCTTAGTAAAAATTGAAGTGTTTCTTGTTATATTACATGTTCATGACCAGTATTAGTGATGTATGGAAGTAAGCCACATGAGTTGATTCTTTACTTGTTCATATCATTACTTGGAGGCTCTGGAATGGTTATCCTTTAATGATTAAGGTGTATATTAAAGTGTATATTCGTAATCAAGACTTGTTGTTTAACTTATATATGTTCTTGCCTGTTGCCTTCAGGAAAAAGGTATTCCACCCTAATATTAACTTGAAAATGGGAGCATCTGTCTTGACATCTTGATGAGGCGACGGGATGTTGGACATGGATTTTGAGCAACAGATTCGGAAAATTGTTAATGAGATACCTCCTCGCCTCGAGACGCCGATGTACACTGCGGCTTGGCCCAAGGAAGTGCGTAAAATTCTTGCTTAGATTTACTAGTTAAGCCTGTTCGGGTTAACATTGGGAATACCGATGAGCTTGCTGCAAACAAGCTTGAAAAATGGTTCTTGAGCGGGGTTTGTGTTATGTCCATTATATGCTTGGTCATGTAAAAACTCTTATCATTTTCTTTTCTTTTTGTTGCACAACACGCTTTCATACAAGGTGATTTGAAGTTAGCTAGGTAATGCAATTGGAGTGGTAGGTTAACTTGAATGAATGTAAATGTGTTACATCGGCAGCTTAATGTGAATGTGAAATACTTTTGGCAATTCGGTTTCGGCTATAATTTTTTTTTTTCAAAATAGTTTTATGCACACAACTTCTAATAAGAGTTGTGTTCCATATTCCAACTACACAAACCAATGGTTGTGAAAGAATGTCTTTACGACATAATTAGGTGTTGTCCAACATAGTTCTACAACACTAACAAGTGTCGTGCAAATCTTATTCATCATAGTAATAAGAGGTGTTACATCTTTCTACAATACACATCCCAGGTTTCTAAGATAGTCCTTCAACTTATATAAGTGTTGTGTTAGATATTTCTACGATATAAATCCTAGTCCTTCAATCTTATACAAGTGTTTGTCTAAGATCCTAGGTTGTCTAAGATAGTCCTTCAACTTATACAAGTGTTGTGTTACATATTTCTACAATACACATCCTAGGTTGTCTAAGATAGTCCTTCAACATATACAAGTGTTGTGTTACATATTTCTACGATACACATCCTAGGTGTCTAAGATAGACCTTCAACAAATACAAGTGTTGTGTTACATATTTTTACGATACACTACTTGTGTTGTCCAAGATACTCCTACAACAACAAGCAAGGGTTGTGTTAGGCTTTCAAAAAAAAATCGAAAGAGAATCACAACTTTGGCAAAATATTGTCGAACCATGAATTACATCACCCTTAACAACACTTAGTCAAGTATTGTAGAACAGCTTGGACTTTCTACAATACCCCACCTACACAATACACAAAAAGCGTTGTAGTAGGGTACTACAACCCTAATCTGATGTTGTAAATGATGATTTTTCCCGTAGTGTTTAGATTGATATTTCTTTTCTAATGTTCCAACTATACATGGTCGATTAGATTCGTTTCACAACTTTGATATTTATTCGATTAGTTTTTCGTTGATGGGCATGCTATTAAAGTAGTGTGTTCTTTTTGACCTTTAAATACCTCGTATATAAGTTTTGTCTCTCGAAAAATAGAACTTACAATGGATGCAGGGAAAAGTAATACAGTTTATAACTTAATTATCGGTGTTGTTGTATTATCATTTGTTAACGTTGGTCAGTAGACTCCATATGAAGAGATCACAACCTGATATTTCTAGTCCACCTAGTTTATGTTTATAACATATCCATGGGTAGGAACAATTCTAGATTTAGTGGGTCTTGTTACCTTTGGGTCCATAAAACTACCGATACATGATCTTTGTTTTAAAATTATCCGACCCTCTTATGTACATTACGTGGACTATTTGTATTTTTCACTGATGGTATTAGTGATGGATTACCCCCGTTTAGTGTTGGCGGTAGATGTCTATTTATTTGATTCCCGATTAATGTTGTTTGTAAATGCGATGTGCAAGGTGTGTATGCATACATCCATCTCAGTACAACACGAGGTGAAATGCGGGGAACATGCCGAAGCAAAGCATCCCAAGTCGACATTACGTGTGCTTCCTCCATCTCGAAAGTAAAAATTAAAAATGCCAATTATTGCACCTTTCTATTGTATTGTTTGTTTATTGATTAGATGTATATGTTGGAATGAGTCATGAATGTCATTGTATAGTTAGTACTATAGTGTTAAATTCTTGTAGAGTTAGTGTTAGTGTTAAGATATTTTCCTCCTAACCCTAGATGTGTAGGATACCTAATTGTATAAAAGAGGAGCCTCTCCCATGGTTGAAATGCAACCCTTTCACTATCTCTTTTCTGTTTTCTACATGGTATCGAGCAAAGGGAAGCGAGAAAAGAAAACCTAGCCTATATCCCCTTTAAAGCTTCGATCTACTATAGTTTCAATCCGGGAATTAGACTTGAAAGTTAGACTCGTAAGTTGTTCGTGAAGAACAGTGGATGACTGCAAAGGTTTCTCCTTTTGAAAGTTGTGGTTTCTTCTTAGAAGTTGTTCTTTTCTCTCTTGATTATCTCGTTGAGTTAAAAGTAGATATGATGGTTGAAACCTGCGAGAACAATGTTTATTCTCGGTCTATGGGTTTTACATCTCTAGATGTTTCTCACAATGATACTATGAGCGAGAAATATGATATCTTGTAAACTTGATGATACAAATTACCTTGTTTTGGTCTCCTTTGCGTGAAACTTTACATTACGGGTAAACGAAAGCTTGGAGTACGACTGGGAACTAAAGCTTCCCAGATGAAAAGACCTACATATGATACACGGATTCAAGAGAACGCCATGATAACGAGTTTGTTGATGGACTCAATGACTCCCCCGACATCAAGAGCAATTTATATACGCTTAACCACGAAAAGAAAGTGTGGGAGGTAGTCACTCGAGATCTATGTTATGAGCGGTGATGCGACACGGATTTATGAATTGAATCGTCGGATTATCGAGACTCGAGAACAACGGCACCTCTATCCGTATACTTCAATGCACTTCAAACTATATGGCAAGAACTTGATTTCCTATAGCCCTTAGACTTGTGTAGCCGATACCGCCAAGTTGCGAAAAGAATTGAAAAGGGAGAATTATTGAGTTCCTTCTTTGAGGCTTGACTCAGATTTTGATCCAATTAGAATCAGAAGTGTTAGGAAAGATCCATTGCGAACCCCTACGGTAGTATATGGAGCAGTTAGATTGGAAGAACTTAGTCATTTGCTATGATACTGCCCGATGCCATATGATTCCGCCTTGAATGTGAGTTACTCACCAACATCCACGAAAACAATCGATAATCTGATGAAAGACTCATTGTACTGTGATTATTGTCCTGAGCGTAGACATACCCGGGAGACTTATTCTGGCTCAATGGTCGTCCATGATAGCGAACAATAATAAGAGGGGGCAAACTCTAGTGGATGTAGTGGAGGAAGAATAGGAGGTGTGACACTAGTTCAAGGGCATATAACACTACCGATTAGATGGAACTTCAATCTACATCGAGTGGCTATTCTCATTCTTCTCCCAAGACCAAGGTGGAGCGGGTGATTAAAGAATGTGCGCGGATGCTATCATCCAAGGAAAATGTTGTTGGGTCTACTTCTTTGGCTCAACCTCGGTAAATACGAGAATTATGGTAGGGCACTAAACACTACATGTGATAAGTCTAAAAGGTTCTTGGATTATCGATAGTGGAGCTTACCGACCACATGTCCTGGGTCAAATCTTTCTCCACTTATAGTGCAAGTCCTAGTAAACCTAGTATCTTGACAAGCGGATGGATCTCAACAATTATCTCGGGTGAAGGAAAATACCCTAACCAAATCTATATCTTTATCTACTGTGTTACATGTTCGAATTTGTCTTCTAGCCTTCTCTCTATTAGTCAAATAACCAAAGCGTTAAAGTGCGGCGTTACCTTTTTGACTCACATTTTGTATTTCGGGACCTACTCACGGGAGTGATTGGACTTGGTAAAGAGAGGGGGCCTTTACTACTTGGACTTAAGGGACAACACAAGATGGTAGTACAAGGGCTTGCAATTCGACAAGTTTATCCAAGGTAGAAGATCAAATGCAGGCTATGGCACAAACGATTGGGACATCATTCTTTGGGTACTTAAAAAAAGTTGTTTCCTAAGTTATTTTAAGACTAGAATTATCTAAACTCCTTTGTGAAGTGTGTTAGTTAGCTAAACATCGCCGTGTGTCCCATATCCTTTAAGTATAAATAAAAGCTTATCTCCCTTTTGCAATTATCCATAGTGATGTGTGGGGTCCTTCACGTGTCATTAATTCTTGGTGCACGTTGGTTCGTTACTTTCATTGATGACTACTCTAGAGTTTCATGGGTATACTTATTGAAGGAATAAAGTGAAGTCCATTTCGTCTTCAAAATCTTTCATAAGTTTTTCCTTACCCAATTTAACACTAGGATTCAAGTGTTAAGATCGATCGTGGTGGTGAGTACCTAAACCAAGGATTATCTTCTTATTTCTTAGAACAAGGAATATTTCACCAAACCACTTGTCCGATACCCCTGACAAAATGGAGTGGCTGCACGTAAGAATAGTAATTTACTAGAAGTTACTAGATGCTTCTTTGTTTTGTATGAATGTGCCAAGAATGTATTGGGGCGATCTATTCTTTACGGCAACACACTTGATTAACAAGATGCCTTCTCGTCCTCTTGATTTTCAAACACCTCTTGAGGTTCTATCCAATGTACTTCATTTCAACCTACAAAAGTTTTTGGATGTGTTTGTTATGTTCATGTTTAAACTAGATCCTAGAGCTCTTAAGTGTATTTAAAGGGTCATCATATACCCAAAGGGTTACAAGTGTTGTCACATTAGTGTTTGTATCTATGGATGTAACCTTTCTTGAAGATACACCTTATTTTTAAGTTGAGACTTCTCTTCGGGGGGAGAGTAGGGTGGTGAAGATCGGTCGGGGTATGATTTATGGTTTATGCTCTACACCTCTACTCGGTGGCTCCTTTTACTTCAACCTCAAGTATACAAACGAAGAGACAAGGCCCCTCTTTCCCGTCCTCGTCAATTGTCTACTCCTGGGTGTAATGAGTCGAACTAGAACCTCCTACGGTTGATTGAAACTACTTTGAGTCTTGTGAGAATGATATTTCAACCGATGAATCTACTAAATGTTGTAGAAGAAGAAAACCCTAGGTCTTCTAGATATCCTACTCGTACCGTAATCCTCCAACTCGATATGGCTTTTCACCGACCACCTATTTCCAATTTTGTGTCTTCTCGAGTTTGTCACCTACTTATATTTATTTTGCAAACCACTTATCATCTCTGTGAGCATACCTACAAGGATTTATGATGCTCTTGCTGATCCGAAGTGGAAGGTAGATACGATGGAAGAAATGGAAGCCCTGGACAAGAATGGCACCTGGGATGAGGTCAAACTGCCAAGAGGAAGAAGAAAGTTGGTTGTAAATGGGTATTTCTTGGAAGTACAAGTCTACGATGGAGCAGTTTGAAAGACAGAAGGCAAGATTAGTAGCTAAAGGCTACACTAAGATTTATGGAATTGATTATCAAGAAACCTTTGCTCTTGTTGTTAAGATGAAGAATGCTTTTCTTAATGGATATTTGGAGTAGGAGGTATACATGTAAATTCCTCCTGGATTTCAAACAGCCACTAATCAAGGGAAAGTATGCAAGTTGAAGAAATCCTTATATGGTTTGAAGCAGTCTCCAAGGGCATGGTTTGGACGGTTTACCCAAAGTATGCGAAGATATGGATTTCGGCAAAGTCAGGCAGATCATACCTTATTCCTCAAATGTTCAAGGAACTGAAAGCTGACCATGCTTATCGTCTATGTGGATGACATTATAATGACAGGTGATGATGTGGAAGAAATGGGGATGGTAAAATCATACTTGGCCAAGGAATTTGAGATAAAGGACTTAGGAGAATTGTGCTACTTCCTAGGAATTGAAGTGGCAAGATCAAAAGAGGCATCTACATCTCTCAAATGAAATATGTCCTAGATATTCTAGTCGAGACTGAGAATGTTGGGATGCAAGCCGGTTGACACACAGTTGAGCCAGAATCGGAAGGTAAGGGGAGAAGACACCGATGGTATTAGGTGGACAAAGAAAGATATCAAAGGTTAGTGGGAAGACTGATTTATCTCTCTCAAACTCGTCCCCGATATTGCATACTACGTGAGTGTTGTAAGTCGGTTATGCATGCTCCAAGAGAGACACATATGGATGCGGTTATGAATACTTCGCTACCTAAAGTTGGCACTAGCAAAAGGGCTTTTATTTTCTAAGAATAACCACATAGAGATTCAAGCATACATAGATGCAGATTGGGCAGGCTCCGTGATTGATCGTAGGTCTACCTCTGGATATTGTTCATTTGTGGGAGGAAACCTAGTAAATTGGCGCATCAAGAAGCAATCAGGTTGTAGCTAGATCTAGTGCAGGAAGCAGAGTTTAGGGCTATGGCTCATGGAATCATGAGTTATCATGGCTAAGAATATTGTCGATGTGAGAGATTAGTTTCAGGCCTAGAGTTCCTATGAAGTTGTACTACGACAACAAGGCCGCAATCGGATTGCTCACAATCGATCCGGCATGTGAGAACAAAACATGTGGAAGTGGACATACATTTTATTAAAAGAGAAGTTGAATGCGGGATTATCGGTACTCCGTTTGTAAGAACAGGAGACCAGATTGACTAAAGAGGTTCCTAGTCGACCATTCGACTCTTTCCTCGACAAGCTAGGAATGCATGACATCTCGCGCACCTGCTTGAGGGGGTGTTGAAATGAGTCATGAATGTATCCTTGGCATAGTTAGTACTATAGTGTTAAATTACCGTAGAGTTAGTGTTAGTATTAAGATATTTTTCCTCCTAACCCTATATGTGTAAGGATACCTAATTGTACAAAAGAGGAGCCTCTCCTATGGGTGAAATGCAACCATTTCACTATCTCTTTCTCTGTTTCTACAGTAAAAGTGGTGTACTTTATTGGTATGTAGGGCACATTTCCCGGATAAAAACATTTGACGAACCGCAGAAGTTGATGCTGCGATTAGTCCCCGCCCTAACTTGTAAAATAAAATGGTTTACAATCTGGTTTCTACCAAAATATATCGATGGTATGATCTTTGCACTGTTAGACTCCATTTTCGGTACGGATCTCGTCTTTTATTTATTCACTTGAACCTAGTATGTCAATACTTGGGGCTTGATTTTCTTCCATGTTGTTTGACATTATTTGAATACAGGGTGGAACCAAAGGTGAGCTAATTTGCTCTAGCCCCCCAATTTTTTTTTTTTTAAATCACTAATTAGTCCTCTTCATTTCATGTACATTTTATACTAAATCCTCCTAGTTTTAGTGTTTAGCCCCTATTTCTAAAACATCCATAATTTAGTCCACACAAATTTATAAAAATAATTTTTTAGCCCCCTCAATGTTAAAACTTGGCTCCGCCACTGTTTGAATACCATAATATCTTCCTCCTATTTTGTGTCTTGCATAGTCGCATGGTTTATTTCGTCCGGTTGCGTTACTGTTTTAATTTCTGTATGACTTTTCATTGTTTAAACTAGTAACGATGTCTTATGAGATTTTCTCGATCATATGCTTGTTTAAGTTTAGTTTTCATGGATAGGATATCTAGAGGTGTAAATTGGGCTGTGCCAACACGAGCACAGCCCATCACAGCATGCTAAAATTTGAGCAATGCCGACCAAGACGTGACTTAGCCCAAAGACGGACAACACGTTAGTTAAAATGAGACGTCTTTGGGTTTGACTAATTAGCCTTGAGCACAGCACAACACGCGGCACGGATAAGCACGTGGCCCAGCCCAAAGACAACACGTTAAGAGAGCACGTCATAACATGTATAACAAGGCATAATACATCATATTTTTTATATATTTCACAAAAGAGTCACTATTCTAGCTAGTTTTTAACATTTTATGTTGGCTTATTTATAACAACACATATAATACCTTAATATTTGGAAAATATATTTCAATATCGTTGTTATAATGTAAGTCACCTATATTTAACTAGAACATTAATTTACATAACAATAATCCAATTTTATATTAGATGGGCTATTTCTTTTTATTGAATAAACTTGTTAATTTTACTTGAAATAATTTCAAATGATATGTTGTCTAATTAAATTCTTGTGATAATGTCCGACTTAATGTATACATTAAGTGATTTCAAATTGTTTATAGCACGTGTGCTGGCACGGCACAGCACGGCACGTTTATTCGTGTCTTTGTGCCGTGGGTCATCTCTTGTGCCTAGCTTTTGACTAGTAAAACACAAAGACGGGACAGCACGCTTAAATCGTTGGCACAGACAAAGACGACACATGGCACGTGAAGCACGCGACTTCGTGTCTTTGGGATGTCTTTGGCCGGCACGTTTTTACACCTCTAAGGATATCTATGAAATTACAAGATCTGTACCTTAGGATTGGTTGAGTTTGACATTTGTTTTTACAAACTGGTCATATATCTATGATATAATGGATTGGGTTATCAAAATTGACCTCAGAGTTACGGTTCCATTTGCAATTGTTGTAATCGAATTGTTGAGCATGTTTGGAGTTGTTCCTGTGTATAGGTGATGTCTTGTGTAAGTCTATGCGAGGGTTGAGGTCTGCCTTAAATGGATAGCTTCTGATTTTGGTGTGTGTAATCTATTTATTGCAACATTGGATGAGATCCGTTATTAGCTGCGAATTATTTTACATAGATATGATAAAGTAGTTAAGACTTACCTATAACTCTCTATGTATGCATATTCTTTTTACATGCATCGTTTTAATATCTAGATTTGTCATTCAGGGACATCAAGGGTCTCCACAAAGTGTTGGGTTCTCATTCTTTAGTAGTCATTTTCTTGGTGAACTGGATGGCTTGTTCCAAGTCGATGCCAAAAATCAAGCTTTACTGTTTAAGCAACAGCTGACACCGCTCCTTGAGAAAATATATGGTACGATCAGTAGAAAATTTAAAGAAAGAGATCACCCCATTACTTGGATTGTGCATTCATGTAAAATTCTTTCCCACATTAACTGTAGTGTACTAAATTATAATGGCTTTTCTTTTAATTTGTCCAAAGATGCAATCGAGGTTTGAATTTATGGAGTTTTTTCTAACATCTTGCAGGAATTGATTGGCATAATCTAATTTTTTTAGTGATACAGTTTGTCTTTTGTGTCATGAGTATCAACAATTGTAGCTACTGCTTCATTTATTTTTATTTTTATTTTTATTTTTTTTATTTTTTTATAGGAGGTTGAATAATAATTTGTTCATTTTACTCATGAGCGGGGCACCCGAGGGGGTGGAATCAACTGTTAGCTTTTCTGTTATATTAGTAAGGTGCCATTACTTAGCCATGAATTCACAAATCTTGATGAGATTTTTGTTACTGATGATGAGTATTTGTTGGTGCAATCTTATGCAGTTGAAGTTTCAATAGTTCTGCGAGGAAGAAGGAGGGAGAGTTCTTGAGGTAAGCTCATTAAATTTTCTATGTTGTTTGGATTTTTCATTTTATATTTAGGGTGTGGAATTTGATGATTTATGATTATAGGTGGATGCAAGGGATTATTTTTGTAACTAATGAACTAGTTAGTGCATGAACATTTCATTCCCGAAGTATCAGAAAGAGAATCTAGTTGTCACACGATTGTTTGATACCCAAAAGTAACTGTTTGCTCATATTGTAACTGAGTGAATTTTTGCAGGAAAGAATTGCAAGGTTGTGGATGGGTACAAATGCTGGCCTAGCACTAGCTATACCAATAGTAAGTTTTGTTTTCTTTCTCCATGGCTATGTTCTGATATTGTGTCTTGTAAATTTTATTTGAGATCATTCATTGTATTTTCAAACTGTGTTGCCATATACTTGCCCACGTACGATGTCATATTGCAACTGGATCGAAGATTTTACCACCAAGAATGTATCCTTAGTTTCGGGCTCATACGAAATAGGATTTTCACAAGATATATAGTTAGACCTTTTCTTTAGCTTAACTATTGTCTCTCTGAATGTCATGTTTGCGTCTATTAAGATTAGGATTTACTCTATAGTCTATTCCCATGTTGATAACCATCAAGAGTTTAAACATCTGAAATAGTCTTCTCAATTATTCGTAGACCTGTTTATAGGAAGATTAGATTACTAAAGCAGTCATGTGAGTGATAATTTACAATATGACAGAATATGAAGAGTATGATAATACTTCTTATGTTATTATTATTGAAGATGTATTATTTTTGGATATCCATAAAGCTGCATCACTAATGCGGATGTGTTCTCTAACACGAGCAGATTTTTACACGGTTCGAGTCAACTCAAAGGAGCCACGAGTATAGATGCAATCTTACGGATCATACGGGATATAATCAAGTATGGGAGTGTGTTGAGATTGGGATGCCAATGCTCTTGTTAGTCATTGGATTGTCAAAGGTATAGGTAGTCCTATATCCTCTTCCGATTTATAATAATATAGAAATTGTGGGATTGATACAAAATAGGAGAGGGTCTTGAGAGTGCATTTCTTTTATTTTGTTCAAATTTGTTCACGTGAAGAGTTATGATAGAGTTGTGAACTACATTTTGGAAGTACCAAAAATGTTGGAAAATTGGATAACTGCTTAGGATACTGAAGGTGTTTGTGGTGTGCTTACGTATTTTTTTGGGGATATATGAACTGGTCCCTCTATTTTGTAGGTGAAGCTATGTAAAAGAATTTGATGTTCAATAATGAACTTAGTGTCCAAGTTTTCATACTTTGAGCTTGAATAATTTTGGTCCAGATTGTAAATTGAATTTGAGCTCCATTTGAGATAATTTTGAGTCAAACTTTGAGTTCAATTTGACTTGACGTTGACTTGAATTCATTTGAGTTCCATTTGACTTGACTTCAATTTGAGTTAGTTTGACTTTACTTTGATGCGGTCAGTTATTTCGATTGATTAATGCGAATCTATATATTTTTTTATATTATAATTTAAATATATGACCTAGGGCTCGGGGTCATGCCTCGTTACCCTTAAAATCATTCGTTGTTCTCCGAGACCCACGGTTAAGGATCGTACAAAACTGAGAGACGCTTTATCGGAGACCCCATCGAGACGGTTGGAACTGGTCGTATAACTCATTATATATGACTGTCCTGACAGTCGCGGAACCTCATTTTTCCACTAGTTTAATCGGACTAGGTCTCGGAGTTTTTCGCATTTGTGGTTTCCTCGTAAACAAAACTTCTTGTGTCTGTGTTATTTGTTTTTCTGCATTATATTGTTTATCTTTATAATTGAAATATCAAATGTTGTGCATTATAATAGATACATTTGACCTTGTTTGTTGGATACAACTTGTTTAATTTCTGGACATTGGTCTTTGGTACCGTCCAAGTAATATTTTTGTAATTAGGTTTACAAATTTGATTTTCTAGACGTTCTAATTGCAAGAGGGAGAGAGATATAAGTCTAAACACTAGTCCTTGATTGAGTTGAACTCTCGGAGTTGTGTTGAGTTTGTCGACCATACAAACCCCTAAGAAAAAGTTGGTGGTGTAATTTGGTACCCCACATTTTCAGAAGATTTGTCTCTCAAGCATATTTTCAGTTTTTTTAATATCTCCCCACCTTTAATGAGAGCAAGCTCAACTCTTCCTAACTGTCCGATCTCGAGTTTAAAATTCACCAATCGGATTTTAAGATATTACGAAATTGAATTCCGTGTGAACAATTCACGACATCCATCAGATATGATTTGCATTTATACCTCATCCGTTAGATTGAAAGGACCCTGCCTAGATATGCAGAATATTTGGGGGTTTATTTTCAAAATAATAAACATATATAAGGACCTCATATAAAAGCGCACTTTTGTGCATTTACTTCCCACGTCTTTTTTGTTCATGTCCCGAGCTCCGTAGTCCTGTGTAGGTCTCGCTTCTCAGTTGGACGACGTGCATCGCACGTACACTCTGCTTGTATCTATAACTCTTCCTGTTTTATTATTGAAAAATACAAAAAAAATATCCTAATTTTTCTTGAAGCAGCTAAACATCAACCACGTAGTATGTTAAAATTGCTTCCTCAAAATCAAAAATCGCTCTTTCACCTAGTCTCTCATTGTATTTGGTAGTGAATGAGTGATAAAATCACTCATACCATAGGCCTTGCTCTTAGAAAGAGGTCTTGCAAATGTCATTTCTGTGAATGACAATTTTGGTTTAATAAAATAGGAAACAAAGAACATTATCACTGACTGATGTAGTATTTTATCTTATTTTGACAGTTGGTTATGTATTTTTGTGCACATGAGCAATAATCATGTTGCGGATTCATTAGCAAAGTATGTTGGAACTGTTCCTGAGGAATGGTCTGCAAACTTACCATTTCAGGATGCAATTATTACAAGAGGATGAGAATTTGTAAGACCAATTAATTTAATAAAATTCGAAAAAAAAAAAAGAAAGAAAGAGAGAAATACTGAATATTCTTTGGGAAATATTGAATTTGAGAAGGACTCTATTGGGGGAGTTAACCCAGGTTTTAACTCGGGTAGTCCGCGTGCGGACCAAACTTTTTCGCTTAGGAAGGGTGGAATATCACTAATCGGTAAATTGGTTTCGATTGCGACAAATTAGAACTAATGTGCATTGGTTACCTCCTCTAGAGGTTTTCTTACTATTAATTCGATGGTTCATATTTGAATAACAAAGGTGGAGTTGGCTAATTACTCGTAATTTTGCAGGCACCCATAAAGGATCAAAATGTATCTATCTAGTTTGCGGTTTCAAGTCAGAGCATGCGGAATGTAGGGGCTTGTGGGAGGCGATCTCATGGGCAAAGGAGAGGAATTTGGAGAAAGTTCGTTTTGAATTGGACTCACAGTTGGTTGTAGAAGTAGTTAATAATGATCACTATAATTGTGACTGGAGAATTCATAATTTACTTAGAGACGTTAAAAATTTGCTTAATTTCTTTATCTCCTGGCAATGTGTTTATGTGCCAAAGGAAAAAAATAAAATAGCGGATGTATTGTCTAAGTTAGCAAGAGTTAATAGGCTTAGCAAGGTTTGGTTATTGAATCCCCCCTAGTATAATTCTTGTTCAACTAGAGGAGGAAGCACATCATGTAACCTGTTAAACTTTCAATATATCTCTTTCGGTTTCAAAAAAAAAAAAAAAATCTTGATGGGTTAAAATGATTCACCTATTAAATATTCGATACATAGATGTATAAAGATTAAAATAAACAAAATTAATTGCAAAAAAATGATTACATAAATAAAAAATAAATGTGGAAGAAAATTATAGATACATATACAACAACGAAGAAGATTTTTACGGTTGAAACAAGATTTGAATTCTACTTTTTCATAATATTGGCTTAACTTTACATAGATTAGGGTACACATTAACTAAAGGCGGGCTGAACCCAAAATTCACCAAAAACTCGATAACGAAAACATTTTGGACCAAATTCAGGGACGTGCTATAGTTTCACTTAGCCTTTTATTAGGCATATTCCTATGCACATGTCAAAACATGATATTTGGAATATATGCACCCACTATATGGGTATGCCAAACTGCCAAACTCATATGCCAATATGTTTTTCCTGACATATAGGCATACACGACAGAGTTTTCATCGAGCGATAGAGTCTCGGTCTCTCGATGGTCAAATAATCTCTCGATGGTCATTAACTCGACATCGACAGTCAAGTTGTCGCTCACTTCTATGATAGTCTCTTATCAGATCTTCATCCAACGATTTGCCATTTCCCCCTATAAATACTTGATTTCAATCCTATTTTAACTCATACCAGAATTTCTAAATCTCTCTAGAATTTCTCAATCTCCAATTCTTTTCTCGATCTTCTAATTCCTCATAGAGCATGGCTGATTTCATAACAAACCAACATGATGCGGAAAATCATAGAGTTCGAATTAGGAGGAGAGTACCAAAATTTACAATTGCGGAAGATGAATGTATTTGCGAAGTTATGTTCATTTTATTGAGACTTTATTTGCAGAAGAATCTCGTCAAGTTATTTTTTGGGATAGGGTTTTGAAGAGATTTAAAGAACAAATAATGAACCCCAACCATCGTGATGTTACAGGGTTGAGTAATCGCTTCACTATAATCAGTCGTGATGTTACTAAGTATCTTGTTTTACTCAGCAAGAAGGTCCAAATCTAAGGAGTGGTGAAACCTATTTGGAACTTAAAGAAAGGTGTCGTGCGGAATATCGTCGCATCTACGAACAAGACTTCCAATATGGAAGTTGTTTCGAGATTTTAAGTTGCTTGCCCAAATATTGTCCAATTTATATGTGGTAAAAGTTATTTGTCAAGTCCTAAAATTTCTTAATTGTCCACTTATTTGTCAAGTCCTAAAAGTTTTAATATTTTAACTCTAATTAAAATTCAAGATTGGATTACGAATAGAATTAAGCTTAATTTTCAACAATACTAAAATTTTCAAATTCAAAATTCAAATTTCTTAATAGTAATTTTTACAAGACGTAAAAACTAGACAATATAAGTTCCAAAATAAATATAACTAGACTTTAAAAATAAAAATTTGGAACAATGTTCTTCATCTTGTTAATCTTCTTCATTTCACCAAATTTCCAATCAATGCGCTCATGAACGGACTCTTTTTTGTTTATCTTCTTCTTTGGTTTCAAATTTTTTTTGCCTTGATTTTCCTTGCCTTTAACCTTTCTTTGCCTTCTCTTAGTTGCGGTTTTGACTTGGTTGATATCCAAAACTTGGAGACTTATTTACTTCTTACTTATTTCTTTAAATCTATCACATATCTTCTCAACGACACCTTCAAGCACTACTCCAGAAAAATCAAGTTGCGTTTCCGAATCAAGTTGGGTTAATTGTGCCATTTGGAGAAAATAGAAGAAATAAATTAGATTGAGAAATAGAGAATAGATTGAGAAGAAGAGAAATTTTTGTGTAAAAAAATTTGGGGTAAGTTTTGAGTTTGAAAGTTACATAATTATAGCGATGAAGAACTAGCCGTTGGCGCTAGAGTTAATAAGCTATTTGCGATATAATTATTATCCGGAATGATAAAGACTTTATCGCCGCCGATATTGTTAATATCGCTCGTTAGAAATTCGATCGCTCCGTAGTTTTCCCATAGTGGAGCAAATGGTTTGCCATACCACCTGATATGCCAAACACCATTTTTTGGCATGTACATAGGAATAGGCCTTATATTGTTACTCGATCTCAAAAAATGTAAAATATCTAAATCCTCTCATGCCATTAAATAAAAATAGAAAATCTAGGTGGTGTCGCAGGAGTTTGGTTTTGTTGAGGTTAATGCGAGATGTTTGACACAACCAGAGCAAACTGCAAAGTAGGGCTGCACAAAACCGAACCAGAACCGAAAACCGAAACCTAAACCGAACAATTTAAACCGAACCGAACCGAAACCATATCCAATGGTTCATTTCTGGTTGTCAGTCCCAAAAAACCGACACTATCGGTTTCGGTTTAGGTTTCCTAAAAAAAACGAACCAAAAACCATATGGTTAACCGATTGTTACTAGCCATAGGATTGAACTAATATTAGCCGTGGATGTTAGATATTTTACCCTAATAATATTTCACTCGAGTCTTCTGTTCAGTCTTCCCTATGTTTCGTAGAACTTCATCTCTGTTGTTCCGTTCTTCCCTGAAGTGAAAGAACTACCGAGTCTACCACCATACTTCACTCGGTTCTAAAACTACCACCACCGGGATCACCATCACCTTCTTATTCTCTTTGTTTTACTTCTTCTTCTAGTTTGATCACCATCACCTCACCATTACTCGAACCTAAAAGCCGGAGTTTGATTACAAAGGTAAATGTATTACGATTGTAACAAACCTCGCCATGTTACCTCATTTTCTTCTTTGATTTTGAAATCATGAGTTAGATTTGAACTGATTTTGATTTTATGACATGACATTCGGTTAACAAAACCGTTTGATTTTAACAAAACCGAGTAGAAACCGAAACCAATGAAACCGAATAGGTTATATGGTTTCATTGGTTTTCATTATTGGAAAACCGATTACTTTGGTTTCGGTTTAGGTTTTGCCAAAAACCGATAAAAACCGAACCATGTGCAGCCCTACTGCAAAGTGCAACACTAGGGCTGGGAGCTAAAGCAACAGCAGAGGCACGGACAAAATGCTCCCGGCCTTAAGCCCGTGACTTCTATAAAAAACCCTATCCATCTTCTTCTTCCCCAAAATATCTCTTCCATCAAAACAAAACAAAAAATGGCTACAACCGCCTCACTCCTCCGTTTCACTCACTACCCAACACCTCAAACCCTAAAAAAACCCTACTTCCCATCACCACTCCCCCACTACGATTCAACACCAACAACCCACTCACCTCCCTAATCCACACCACCACCTCAAAATCACCACCACCACCATCCTGCCACAAAAAATCCACCACCATCTCATCCTCATACACAGCAGTACCAGCAGCAGAAAGACTAATCACAGCCGTAGCTTACTGCCTCCCATTCTTCAATGGAATTCAATACGGCCGCTACCTCTTTGTCCAATACCCAAATCTAGGTGCACTGTTTGAACCAATTTTCCCATTACTCAGTCTCTACAGATCAGTTCCTTATGCAAGTTTTGTTGCCTTCTTTGGATTGTACATTGGGGTTGCGAGAAACGCTAGTTTGAGCAGATTTGTTAGGTTTAATACAATGCAAGCTGTTGTTCTTGATGTGTTGTTGGTGTTGCCGTTGTTGGTTCAGAGGGTGTTTAATCCTGGGAAAGGGTTAGGGTTCAAATTGATGATGATGGGGTATAATTTTATCTTTGTGTTTATTGTGATTTGTTTTCTGTATAGTGTTGGGTTTTCTATTTTGGGGAGAACTCCTTATTTGCCTCTTGTTGGTGTTGCTGCTGATAGACAACTTTGAGTCTGTGTTTGGGGAGATTTTGGAGATCTGGGTTGTGGGTTTTCTTTTTTGAGGTGTAATGTAATGGAAATGGAGAAATTTGTTAATGGAATGGAGAAATTTGAGATTTAGGGTTCTAATTTTGTGTGTTTTTTGAGTTCTAATTTGTGCATTTTTGTTGATTTCTGATCTAATTTTGTTTGTTTGAAATGCTAAAACCTTGATTCCATCTGAATGCAAACCAGCTGAGTTTGCAATTTGACATAGTAATAACTCAGGAGTTGGGTCTGATTTTAGCCGGACTGCACATCATATAGCCACAGAATTGCCTGAGCCTGAATGTATTTCAGGCAGCTGAGAGGCATAGGACTCTGAACAGATTGAGGCAAGTTATGTCTTAAAATTGAACAATAATCTAAAAATTGACAAATGCCGTTGCTAATGCCTCAGATTAACATGAACAGAAAATGGATTACAGAGGCAAACATCTGACCTGTGTTTTGCCCAACCTTTTTCAAACACTTGTAGATTTCATATGATTGTTATTTCATACATCTTACACTCCAAAAAAAAATTGCTATGCACAAAAGGAACAACAAAACTGTAAATATACAACTAGCTAGGAATCACAAATTCTGATCTGGCATAATAATGACACCACTTTCTAGGTAACCTTCTCCTTCATGGTTCCCCTCTTGTGTTCTCTCTATTTCATGGTTACCCTGTTGTATTCCATTATCACTTCCTCGGTGCCTCTACTTCACGGTTGCACAGTAGAGGCATATCACCATTTTCTAGCAAGGCTTCTTCCTCCATGTAATCTTTTTTCCTGCATGTAATCTTTATCAGTAAGGATGTGATACAGCTCTGTTCTCATTTGCAACAATGCAGAAACATTTGGGTTTGAGCCCAGAGAGAACGACTCTTCCAGTAAACTTATTGCTCTATCCCTTCGGTGTCTCTGCATAACAAAGGAAAATTACTGCATTAGAACAACTGTTGTGATGCTAAAACCATGTTTTGCAGAAATAAGTAGATAACCAAGTGAGAACAAATGCGTACCCAATCTTCGTAGTCGAATGATCCACTAGTACTTGGCTTTTGAGTTCCAGACAATTTATCAGGGTTCTGTACTCGAGGATGACTAACTGTTCTGTACCACTCCATATATGCAGAGTCACAATCTGATGGCCTGATTACAAAATGCCGCGCTCTAGTTCGGGAAGTAAGTGATCTTGCCAACAACCCCAGTACTGAAATTTCCCTTTAAAGCCCACCACATAACCATTGCTATCTTTAGGTCTACACACTTCTACAGGTAAGTATGGACTGCTGGGAATGCGTTGGAACCTACCAAATTGACATAGCATTCTATCAGGATGATATGGTTCGACAACTTCAAATGCAGTCAAGCATCCTGAATAGAATGCTATCTCGTCAAATGTGTGATGGTCGCGTGAGGCTTGATATGGATTCCAGGTAACCTATCAAAAGGAAAATGAATGAAGTTAGTCAAAAGAAACTTGTATAATGAAGCATACACATGTGAAAGGCATATACAAATCTTACATCCTCTGCTGTAAGCGAGTCCAACTCTTCTCTAATACAGACCAACTCCTGATCTGCATTTGCAGACGCAACTTTGGTATCCACTTTGCTGTACGTGGCCATTCCTCCTTATAATCTTTATTGGCAATGGGACCACCTATCCAAAAATGTTCCCTAATCCATACCTACAGAATGGAATCTTGTTGAGCATATGAAATCTAATAAATGGCATATTTACAAACAAAAGAAAAAGATATACCTCCAAAAGAGTCAAACACCCGCCAATTTGTTGGACACTAGAACGTGATGCCAACCCCAAGTGGCGATATTGAAAAGCCAAAGCGCTAGCTCCCCAAGCATAGTCAGTTACTTTGGACAAATCCTCCAACAACTTCATGTATACTACAGGGACTTTGGTACCTGTCTTGTCAGTAAAGATGGTACATCCCAGGAGAAACAATAGGTAACCCCTCACCGCAAAATCAACTTCTTCTTCGGATTCGTGTTGCTTTCCAGCTAGATTCTCCATCAGCCACTTCATTCTCACCCTATCTCCTCGACATACACCTAGCTCATCAATTATTTTATGCTCATCAATCCGAAGGGTTCTACTTAGTATTTCTCGTGCTTCATCTTCATTTATAGACACCATATCTTCATTTACTGCTTTGCCTCTAACTGATATGTTCAGTATCTGCTTCACATCGTCCAACGTGATAGTCATCTCCCCAAACGGGAGATGGAACGTGTTTGTCTCAGGATACCATCTTTCCACAAAAGCTGAGATAAGTGGTCGACTGACATGCTTGTACGGGAACTTGGCTAAAGAAGACAGCCCACTTGCGTGCACCTTATCTCGAAACACTTGAGACTCCTTCTCTAAATTCCATTGTGCTAGCAGTCTCCCATGATGATGGAGTTTCAATGCACCACGTTCTTGACCATTCCACACACTGGAGGCTACATGGGTGTTAAAGCTTTTCAAAAGTGACTTGTCTTTTAGACCCTCTAGAATCGGTCTCCCAAGATCAACTCTGGCATCATCAGTACAAGCATTCCTTTGTCTTTTTGCTCTACGACTAACCGAGGCTGTTGAGGTACTAACTGAGGCTGTTGGTGCACCCTCCTCCAATACAGCTAAACTAGTTAAGGGTGCTGACCTTTTCAATACAGATTTACCTTTCTTTCTAGCCATATGCACCTCCTAAAAACACCTGAAAACATAAAAATATCACTGCGTAAACTCGAAAGCATACAAACCTGAAAAACCCAGTTTTTGAACACATTCATCATCCCTCAAAACACCCACACGCCGCAAACTGATAAACTGAGCATATTCAACATTCCCATAACATAACTGAGCATAGATTGAATTTTGAGCTACATTAACTACAACCATTCAGTACAAGCAATAAAAACACCAATTTTGAAGTTTTTTCACTACATAGAAAAAGGGGTTAAAAATTTAAACCTAAATTCCATTCCTTTCAACTCTAATAGAAAAAATGAAAGACTATTGGAAATAAATACAAGAGTATTGAATTGAAATCTAAGAAAAAAGTAATGTTCTATGACTAATTGAGAAGCTGAAATCTTAAAATTTAACTTACTTACCAGCCTTGACTTGAGATTGGGTTGCTAAAAGTTTCAGATTTTGGGAGATTTTCATAAACCCTTGTTCAGGATGAAATCAAATGGAGATGTTTAAATTAAAACCCTAGAAAACGGAAACAGAGAGATAGAGGTTAAGAAATTAGGGAGGCCTCAAAAATCTTGGGTGTGTCGTGTCGGAATATAGGGCGGAAAGAGGATAAATATTTCATTACACCACAAAAACACCTGTTTTTCTTCTAGGAAGACCCAAAAGGGCCAGAACGCTTCTTTGACTGTCGCCAAAATGTCAAATATGGGGAGTATAAAAAAAAATAAAAAAAACACATATTCTCCCGAAATTTATCCCGATATGGGATCTGACGGAGAGAAAGAAAATCTCTCAACATTGGGATTAGTAAAAGTTGATGCAGTTCCTATCATTTGTGTATTGAGAGATTAAATTCAAGATTTATTTTCGGTCAACATAATATTTTCGATCAAATATTTATGAAAAAGCAATTATATGTTCGACTCTTACAAGTTTCCGATAGTTCTAGTATTGGATGGTAAAAGATTGAAGTGGATCCCTTTATTTGTATTTATCGTGAGCTATTCTTTGAAAATTTGTATTTCATCCCAATTTAGTTAAAGGTTAAGGGTTTTTTTTATGTATATTGAAAAAAGGGATTAATTTTTCCCCCTGATATATCTCTTAATAATAATTTCTAAAATTGTTAAATCTCATAATTTTTAACTATTTAATAAAACCATAGAGCATCTCTTTTTTCGCTGTCATTATGCTAAATTTGTTTGGGCATAAGCCCCAAACCAACTCAATTCCAATTCAATAGCTCTGTCTTATTTTTTGATATTTGCAAATCTCGGATAAAAGTTCCGAATAGTATGATAGAACTGGAAGTCATTATAAAAAATTATAGCTCGAAGGAAAGATGTAACACAAAGTATTTCAAGGAACACAAAAATCAACTTCACAATTAGCAGTTGACATTCATCATCACATACAATTTTGGCAAACTCATATTCGAAACAGTACTAATAATACAACTAGATTAGGAAATGAATCAAAAACCATATGGAGGAAACCAGATACAGGACCAACATAAAATAAATGTTGACGCAACTTGGATTTCTGCTGATAAACCAGCAGGTTTTTATGCTATAATATCTAAAGATGATGCAGGTGATTTTGAAAAGGGAAGAGCGGAACCTAGGACATCAACACCTCAAGAAGAAGAAGAAGAAATAGGATTGCTACGAGACATCCAAATGGGCTAAGGAGCAAAATATTAACAATTTCAGTGTCGAAGGAGAATGCAGAAATATTTTGGACTATTTTAACGGGAACCAAACTTCCATTACTGACAAAATCAAGCGATAATGGAGGAAGTCAAAAAGGAAATCAGTTCACATTCTAATTTTTCGGGTTTCCACTTTATTCCTAGATCGAAAAATAATGTGGCCGACATTTTGACTAAGTAGGAAAAATATTTTAGATGTACTTTAAATTAGGATTATAATCCCCTTTATTGTGTTAATCATGTATTATCAATAGATAAATAATGTTTGTAAAGAACACACTCCTTCCACATTAAATGGTTCTATTCTTTTTGTTTTAAGGTTACCAACTCGATCCCTAAGTTAGTTTTTTCAATGAACTACCAATTTGGAAAAATAAAATCTCCTGATGTTTTGCTCTTTGTTTGTAGTGGTTGATTTCAATGTAAGTACCAATCACGAAAAAAGTGAGAAAAATATGAAACTATCATATATTTTGGGACTAAACCCCTAAACCTTAGACTAAATTAGGACGAAGGGAGTATCATTTTCGAATATTTATATTTTGAATAGTAATATAAAGAACTCACAGTCGTTAAATTTTGACTAAAGAGGTAGTATTTAGGGTTGAAATAAAAACCATATTTTGTCCTCTACCATAATAAAATAAAAAGGAACTAAAACCTTAATTATTATGTATCCCCCATTCTTTCTTCTTCTCCTCTTCTTCATTTATTCCATTACTTGTTTGGTTAATTGATGATTTTAAAATTTTATCAACGATTAATACTTTTCATAAAAAACGCGAATGAAATAGTCGATCTATATTTATTTGATCAATTTTTTAGGGTATAAATTAAAAATTAGATTTCAAATTTAGAAACATTATTATAATATAAAAATAATGAGAAACTCATACAGAGCTTTTAGTTGGTTTGGCCACAAGGCGGGCTCCAACTCCTCTTTGAATAGCGATACCTAATCTATGAAAAATGAAACTACCCAAACCACTACCAGCGTCATTACAGACTAAACAGTTCTTTAGGCGCTTAAAAAAAAAACAAAGTATCTTCACCAAGTTCTCCTAAAGTGGAACATGCTAGAACTCCTAGACCATAACCAAGTGAAGTGCACTTGCCCATGTATTTAGTGCGCTTGCGAGAGATCGCACTAGATATAGCTTTTCCTGGAGCAAAAGAGCGGATGCCATCACCAAACAAAGGGCGAAACCAGCGTGACATCCATGCAAACATCTCGACCATTCTCCCGAGTTGAGAACAAGAATGTCGCGGAGCTTCAAATCCTTGTCATAAATGAAAGAATACCAAGAGAGACTTCCTTGCGCTTGAGCACATTAGCTTTGTAACAAATGTCAACAACCACATCCCGAACAAGATCATGTCGGAACTTACTCCCAACATCCTTAGCACAATGAAGCGCATGGTCTCAAAGATATCCATAGATTTGTTACAACTTGAGCATAAGCTATTCTCAACAAACAATGGGATGCCAAAGCGGTAGCAAAGCACGACTCCGAACGCTCTAGGACCGAGGCATTGATTAAGCCCACTAATGGGAACTGCGATATAAATAATCCCGTGCATGCTTGACACGATTACACTTTGCCACAAAATGGAATCTCTTGCAGACATGGAAAATTGGTCGGGATTCTCTTCTTGACTGCATCAAAATAAGTAACTGCCAGGTAGTGCATGGAAGGAGGGGCATCATCATCGACACAATAAGAAGGAGGCAATCCACAAACCTGGATAAAATTATGAAGACCCAACTGATAAGCAGAACCTTTGATCATTGAGAATAAACTACCAAGAATCGCTTTACGCACCGTAGCCGTTTGACTCTGAGAAGCAAGAAAGCAGTAAGCGCGGGTGTCGGCCATGGTGTAGATGCCAAGGCCACCATCCTTGATAGGCGGGTAGCTAATCTCTGCTGTAAAGGACCAAAACCAAGCACCATCTCCAGAATTAGTAGCCTCAAGTACTTAAGTAAATGATCATCAAAAAGATCGGCGCTGGTTGCAAGGTCAGAGGATTGGTAGTACGCATTGCAAAATATAGTCTTGACACCCCAGTGCAATTACGAAGTAATAACATCTCACTTTGAGGGTCCTTGAGTTTTTTGATTGCAGACATTAGTTGAATAGTCTTATTCACCCTATCCAACACCATGTCACTAATGAAGTTCAAATCCAAACTCACAGGACCACCCAAGAGTTTAACGCCATTAGAGGGTCTACCAATATCGGGGGAAAAACACCGGTAGGCGTGTCTTCCGGGATCGAGACGGCCAAAAAACTGTTTTCTTAACATTCAGGTGTAAACCCCTCGCTTGGACCTTCGATTCAATTATGCTCAAGGCCTTGGCTACCTCCAATGTATCACCAATAATAGTACCATCATCAAGGTACCAAGCGTGTAAATCGAGTTTGCATTGAGAAGCGATAGTCTTCACTAAAGGGTGAAGTGTCAACGCAAATAACAAGGGACCGAGAGGGTCACCTTGCTGAACTCCAAGTGCAGAAGACAAAATATCCTGGTTATAATAAAGTTTAGCAGGTCTCGAGTAACAAAATTCTACCCAGTGAGAAATACTGGACAATGAAGACGGACTTCCTTGATGAGCCGAGATCCGCTCACCATGTTGAAAGCATTAGAAAAGTCAATAAGAAGCATTGACATTTTGTCCGAGTGACCATTCATCTCTAGTAAGTAGTTTCTGACATGTAAAATACTCTCCCCCAGAAGGCACACCAACTCCGAATTGAAAATCTCCCAAATACGAAGTCATATCCTTTCCAACAGAGAAAGCAGCCACTTTAGAGACTAATCTTCGCCAAACCGTGCCAACAGCAATGGGCCTAAGTCATATCAGGATCTCAGTCGGCATTTTCTTCATGATGAATTCAATGCCGAATGTTGCATCAGTATAGAATTATAGGACGATAAATTTTGAATTCTGGACTAATTAACCCTACAAGACAAACTCCAACTGTTTGTGATATAGGAAAAATAAAAGGATAGTGATAGTTCATAGTTGGACCATTATTATTTTATGAAAATTGACAGCCTTCATATAATTACGATAAAGGGAAAATTTTGGTTCGGGATTGGTTTCATGTTGTGACAAGAAGGAATTCAAGGTTTAAATAATTCAGTGGAACCCAATCTTAGGTAAAGAATTTCTTGACACAACTCACTGGAATTGGTGTAGAGCAAGATACGGTTAGATCGGGTTCTGATAAATTCATGACTACTTCTTTTTAGCTATGCATCGGTAGTAGTTGAATGTGAAGATTTTTATTTAAGGAAAAACTGTTATAACAAAATAATATAACATGTGCACTACTTAGCATATGAGAAATACCCTGAGATTTCAAATGATGTATAGAAATTAAGCACGTTCGACAATAATTGTCACCAATAAACAAATAATACTTGACTCGGGGTCCAGACTATGCCGACTTAAAAATACATTTACGACGACTGAACTATCAAATTCCGGCATTAATTGTCTTCATCATTTCGACAATGCCTGACTGTATGATTCAGGACATCCCTTATCATTTAAAGACTATGTATAAAAACTTCTAGGTTTTGTTCTATTTCCTAGTTTACGTGTACTACTCTTTATAGTTTCTTCTATGTTTACGAATTCTATTCTAGTTAAACTTCTCTATTTAGATTTCTAGTTGGTTGTGTAGAGCCTATATAAACAGGCAGTCTCTTTGAACACAAGTACATTGTTATCAAGATTATTATTATCAAACTATTATTATCTTCATTTTCTTAACTTCTTCGGTAAATTTATCATTCTTCTTCTTTTCCTTAATTCTTTTCGTTGCTCTGCAATATCCTTATTGTTTCTTTCCTAATATGGAATACATTAGTTGGTATCATTCGATAGTAGATTATATTTTTATTATTTTCTTAGATCATGTTTTCGCTTCCGCTAACCTAAAAAAAAAAAAACCTACCAGTGTTATGGTTGATTCTTTGGAAACGAAATTCATTAAGCTATCTTTTGATGTTGAGACCTTAACAAAAAGAGTGGCTAAACTAGAGTACATTCCTTTTCAATCAGCAGCAATTATGGAATTTCTTGGTATTCAACCAAAACAAACTGTTGAATCTTTAACAAAAACTTTGGATTCATCTACCAAGCAACAAGGAGAATCTGTTTCTACACCACATGGTTTTGTTTGCTGATATTAATCTACCAAACAACATGAGACTTTTCTTCAAAATCCAAGAAAAAAGTTTATGTATTCCAACTCGATAGTGATGATGATAACACTCTTGAGGATGGAAAACACAAACGATGGGTTGAAGATGGACATCTTAGATCCGGACAGACTCTTATGGATCTTTACAAGAATACAAGTTAAAGGATGATATTCCCAATTTTAATGGCAGTTTCAAAATTGAAGAGTTAATGGATTGGTTTTACGAAGTTGAAGCATTCTTTGAATTCATGGATATATCTGATAAATCCAAGGTTAAGGTGGTTGCTTATAAGCTTAAAGGTGGTGTTGCTGCTTGGTGGGAAAAAATTTGTGCGGATAGAATCAAGTATTCTAGACCACAAACTGTAGTTGTCTCTGATGGTGATTCTTTGATTCCTCCTGGTTTTTAAAAGTTTCCTCCTAGTAAGCCAGTGTCTAAAGCTTGGGCTTATACTCTTTTCCCTAAGAAACAAGAATTGCATCCTGAAGCTTCGATGAAGTTTTTTCCTCCTCAAATGGTTAATGGTGAGAGAATTACTCCTATATCCTCATTAGTTTTTAAAGAAGAAATTCGTCGTTGCGAGGATTTGGTAGCAAGGGTTTTTGTTGGACGAAGACTTTCTTATTATGTGGTTCGAAATGTTGTTCTCAAGGCCTGAAACCTAAAGGAAATTTACAGGTAACCATTAATGGGGATAGTTTATTTTTGTTTGAATTTGATATTAATGAAGAGGACCGTGTTCAAGCTCTTGAACATGGATCAATCTATATTCAAAATAGGTTATTCTTTATTCGACCTTGGTCAAAAACTATTGAAAAAGATATGGAAGAATTGAAAACTATTCTATCTCGGTTGAATTTAAGGAATGTTCCTCTCTATATGTGGAATGCAACGGAAATTTGAGTATGATAACCAGTAATGTAGGGGTACCTATTATGATGGATCAACAAACACTAAATAGAACTAGGATGAGTTATGCAAGAGTGTGTGTTGAAATTGATGCTGATTGTGAATTCCCTGCTATCATTCCCCTGGTGATTGATGGTAAAGACAGAATTGAAGTAAAGGTGGAGTACACTTGGAAGCCACCAAGATGTTTGGATTGCAAAACTTTTGGGCATTTTAGTGCAAGATGTCCAAAGAAAGTGGTAAATACTCCAAAGATAGTATATAAATGGATTCCTAAGAAACCTGCTGTGACTATGGATGCTGAGGGATGGATTACTAAGTCCACAAAAAGGGGTAGAGATACCAGGGATGATACGTCTTGTTCTTCTGAGGAGGCAATGGTTGTTTAAGAAAATGTACAAGCTCAAAATGTTTTAATGAAGGAGGATTTTAGGACAGTAAATGTTAATTTGGATCATCCTGTTTTAAATGAAGTGCCTGTTGTTCAGATGAATACACCAAATGAGATGTTGCTTAATAACAACTTTATTCTACTGGATAATATGAATGATACACATCATGAAACTGTTCCTGAGCACAACAAAGAAAATATGGGTGCCGCTATAGTGGGGTCTTCATTGGTGCAAGTTGGTGAAAATAGTTCAAGAGCTTATTTTCCAAAGAAGGGTTTTCTCAATAATGCTGTGAACTCAAATCTCCTTCCTAGAATTGCAGATCTAAAGAAATTTGCAAGAGGTACGTCTCCCCTTTCTAAATCTAAATAATGTTTAAAATAGGAAATTGGAATATTAGAGGTCTAAATGATCCTCTAAAACAGTTTGAAATAAAAAATTTAATTAGGAATAATGCCCTCTCAATGAATTGGATTCTTGAAACTCATGTTCAAGTAGAGAATAAAAGTAGAATTAGAAATAATATTAATCCTTCTTGGAAATTTTTAGATAATGATAGTGTCGACTCCGGTGGTAGAGTGTGGATTGGTTGGGATCCTTCGTTATTCAAGTTTCTTTAATTCATTTATCTTCTCAAGCCATTTTTGTTGATGTTTCTTATGATTCCAAGTTCAACTTTATTGCTACCTTTGTGTATGGTGACAACTACTACCTTTCAAGAGTTAGTCTTTGGGATTCTTTGAAAGCTTTTGCTAGTTTCAATAGTAAACCTTGGGTTGTTCTAGGAGATTTCAATTCTCTACTTTACCCACATGATAGGGTGGGAGGAGCTGAAGTGATGCCTCATCATTATGCTGACTTTCAGAGTTGTACTGATGCTTCCCATTTGTTTGATTTGCCTTTCACTGGTTGTTTTTATACTTGGTCAAAATGTCAACAACATGGAGGTACTATAAGATCAAAAATAGACAGAGTTATTGTTAATATTCAGTGGATTCAATACTTTCATAATTCTTCTGCTGAGTTTCTTCTACCAGGAATTTCTGATCATTCTCCTGGTGTGGTTTCTATCTTTAAAAAGAGGAAGCATGGTCCTCCCCCATTTAGGTTCTACAATTATCTTACTGAAGAGGAGGATTTCATGAATCTTATAAGGAATATTTGGAGGGAATCGGTTAGGCAAAATCCAATGTATGTCTTAGTGACTAAACTTAAGAGAGCTAAGAAGGGTATCAGCTTGTGGAAGAAAGCACGATATAGGTCAGTCTCTGCTCAAGTTATTCAAGCTAAGGAGGTTGTAGATACCACTCAAAAGTTACTCCAAGAACAACCTCTCAATCAAGATTTAGCAGGTAGGGAAAGGGTCTATGTGCAGGAGTATGCCAAATTAAGAAGATATGAAGAAGCAGAGGCTAAACAAAATTCAAGAATTAAGTGGCTTCATTTAGGAGATTCAAATATTTCTTTCTTTCATAATTCTCTAAAAGAGAGAAGATCAAGAAATAATATTCTCATGCTTTATAATGATGAAAATGAAAAACTTGAGGATGATATTTCTATTGCAAATGAGTGTGTGTCTTTTTTCTCTTCTCTGTTTGATTCCCAAACCAATAGTGGTGATCAGAGTTCTCAGTTTGGAAACATAAATATTCCTTGCTGTGTTAATCAAGATGATATTTCTGAGCTTGTTAAGGATGTTTCTAGAGAGGAAGTGATGAATGCTTTAGCTTCAATTGGTTCTAACAAAGCTCCAGGGCCAAATGGGTTTTCCGACCACTTTTTCAAAGCTTGTTGGGAGGTTGTTGGGGATGATTTTGTTGCAGCCATTCAGAATTTTTTCTCTAAATCCAAGTTACTTAGAGAGGTAAATAGCACTTTCATTACTCTTATTGCAAAGATTGAAAATCATTCTTGATTTCGATTTTAGACCCATATCTTGCTATAATGTCATTTACAAGTGTATCACAAAATTTTTATCTTTAAGGATGAAGCATGTTTTGTCTGGTATAATTAGTCCCAATCAATCTGCTTTTATATCTGGGATATCAATCCAAGATAATATTATGGTGGCTCATGAGATTGTTAGAAATTATCATAGAACCAAAGGAACTCCAAGATGTACTCTAAAAGTTGATTTAAAGAAAGCTTATGATAAAGTAAGTTGGGAGGCCATTGTGGGTGTCTTTCAACGAGTTGGTTTTCCTTATAAATTTATTGATTGGATATCTCTATGCTTCTCTACTTCTCGGTTTTACGTTATGGTTAATGGTTCCCCTTATGGGTGTTTTGGTGCCAAAAGAGGTCTAAGGCGGGGTTGTCCTCTCTCGCCCTATTTGTTTGTTTTGGTTATGGAAATCTTCAGTGCTTCTCTTCTCTATCAAGTGAATATTCAAAGCTTTGGTTTTCATCCAAGATGCAAGCTTACAAGGTTAACTCATTTATGTTTTGCTGATGATATTTTGGTTTTTTTCAAAGGGAATGTGAAAGCAGCTGAGAGTTTAAATTGTGCTCTTGAGCAATTTAGTAATTGTTCTGGCTTAGTCATGAAAAAACTTAAGACTTCTCTCTATTCTTCAGCTGTCAATGAAGAGGTTTTGGATCAAATTGTTCTTTTCCTGGGATGTACAAAAGATGAGCTTCATGTTAGATACTTGGGTGTCCCCTTACTTTCTACAAGATTATCCTATAAAGATTGCATCCCTCTGCTTAATAAAGTTGATATTAGGATTAAATCTTGGAAGACTATTTTCTTAGCTTATCCTGGTAGAGCCTTACTCATAAAGCAATTTGTTTTTTGGAATGATTTATTTCGGTGTTCTTGTTTTGTCCTTCCCAAGAGGGTCATTAAAGAACTAATTAAATTCCAAGTTTAAAAGGTTTCTTTGGGATGGTCCAGATATGGGGAAGAAGCATAGTCCTATCAGTTGGGTTAATGTGTGTCATCCTTATGAGGAAGGTGGTTTGGGTGTTAAAGACTTAGAGTTTACCAATGCTGCTGCTAATCTGAGGCATATTTGGGACCTTATTTCTGGTAAAAATACTATTTGGACTGAATGGGTAAAATGTAATCTAATAAAGGATAAATATTTTTGGAGCTTAAATGTACCTCAAGAAGCCTCTTGTTGCTGGAGAAGAATTTTAGATCATAGAGATCTTGCCAGGCAATTTATTGGAGTGATTATTGGTGATGGGTCTTCTTTGAACTTTATGAAGGATAATTGTCATCTTAAAGGCATAATTGAAGATTGGGTTGAGCCACATGTGCTTGAAGCTTTGGGGATAACTCAATTGAGCAGAGTTGCTGATTTCATTACTGATGAAAAATGGGTCTACCCTGATAGTATGGAAGAAGATGTGGTGCAAGCTGTGACTGAGCTATCTACTGTTGATTTTAATGTTGCTGATGCTGATACTTTCATATGGAATCCAGGAATATCAGGTTAGTTCTCAATGAAAGAAACTTACAGGTGTTTATCTTCACATAACATTAAACCTCCCTGGAACTGTCTTGTTTGGTTCAAAAACCATATTCCTCGACACTCGTTTATTTCTTGGCTTGGTATGCAAAAAAGACTGAAAACTAGAAATAAACTATTAAAGTGGGGTGTGATTCAAGATGATAGTTGTATCTTATGTCATAGTAGTCCTGAGACTGAGGACCACCTTTTCCATGCTTGTCCTTTTGCTGCCATTATTTGGAAGGGTTTGCTTCTTAAAATGGGTTATGTCAAGGAGATGGAGAATAGCTGGGATGAGGAGATTGCTTGGTGCATTGGTGCTTTCAATGGGACCAGCTGTATCTCTACTGTTAAAAAGCTTGTGCTTAATGGTTTTATGTACCATTTGTGGAGGGAGAGAAATAACAGGGTCTTTAGAACTCAGTTTGCTTCAACTGATGTTGTCAGTTTTCTTATAGTGCAAGAAGTTAGGTTTAAAATGTCAGCTTCTAGTCATCAGGAGATGGAGAGTACCCATGCTAGAAATTTTATGCAGAGATGGAGCATTGATTGTTCTTTTATTGTTCCAGATTTTATCAAATGTACTTGGCAGGGCCCTTGCGATCCAGATATTATGATAAATTCTGATGGGTCTCTCAAAGAGGATTCTGGAGGATTTGGTGCTATTCTTAGAAAGGCAGGTGGTGCAGTGATTGCTGCTGCTAGTGGTGGTGGACCTCCCATGTCTGTGGTTGCTCATGAGATGCAAGGGTTGGAATTAGGCCTTAAAATGGCAAAAAAGGAAGGAGCATCTAGTGTTCATATCTCTATTGATTCTATGGTGGTCTATAATCTACTTACGAACTCTGATATGGTTCCTCCTTGGCCAGTGCTACAAATTTGGAGAAGAATCAAGACTTTGAAGACTTGTTTTCATGGTTGGAAGGTCTCTCATTGCTACAAAGAGTCAAACAGGGCTGCTGATCACCTGGCTGGTTTACATTCTACTTTTGGTGAGTGGGTAGAGATAAAGAAGAGAATTTCTCTCCTAAGCTCAAGGAGATTTTGGTGATGATGCTTCCCTTAAAGAGATTCGAGGATGAAAAAAGTTAGGAGTAGGTAGGTTTCTTTCTGTTTTTTTCTTTGTGTGTTTTTTTTTTGTTGGTTTGGGTCTCCTTAACCCAGCTGAGCGTGTCAAAAAAAAAAAAAAAAAAAAAAAAAAAAACATTACGTGGGATAAAGAGGTTATCGAAGTTATGCCTATCCATTGGAACGGAGAATCGAACTTTCGTTTGAAGCTCTTACGGGGACAAATCTAATCTTCCTACAATCAGAATGGTCAAACAGCCTTGTTTATTACAATAGAGATACCAAGGAGGCCATAAGGTTTCCAATCTTTCCTGAGTCGAACTCAATTGACTGGAAAAGGATAATACAAGTGTAGCCGAAAGAGGGGTATGAACGGTCTTGGAGGACTGGTACATAGGCTAGATATTATCTTGTGATTTGGGTATGTCCATTGCATTATTTTCGATCTGATTTTGTAATTATGGTTTCCTGCACAATTGTTTTAATAAAAAAAGCTGCTAGTTATGCTTTGAGCTAGTTTGAATTTAAAAATAACCAATCAGTTACCTGTATGGACTGAATACCCGATCGTATA